>JZKD02S1790717.1:612079-622620 GCA_000966675.3 Picea glauca | reverse complement strand
ATGTACAGAACATAAAAAGACTGCCTATCATTTCAAAGAAGAAGAGGTTTTCTCCCTTTATGGGTTTCCTCGTGAAAATCTGTCTCTGTGTGTATTTTATGTGTGACTGATGATCTTTACTCTTACCGTCCATATGTTGTATGTTGGTTGATGACACATGAAGAAATCTTAATAATTATTTAAAAGGCATAAAATTGTTTAAGCTTATAAACAACTGATTCACCCCCCCCCCCTCTCAGTTGTTTTAGTATTTCCAACACAAAGATGGTTTCATTTTTTAATGATCTTGAAATCAGAAAACCATTCTCAAAACTCTCTTCTTGATCACAACTTCCAATAGGATAGTCCTATGGGAGGACACCAGGTCAAGGGACAAAAATCGGTCATGGCTTCCAAGAGATCTTCACTGGACGGAAGAGACACACTCTGGAAGGACACGATGTCTAGGGTCATGATAGGGGTAAGGAGGTAAAGATCCAATATCCCTACCGAAGAGATCACCATGTCAACTACCATATCCAGGTTCTCAGAGACTGATCTTACAGTGGGAGGCTCATATTTATCGGCAGCTAAAGGCACGGAAGACAATGCCACATGATTGACCTGTGGCAGAGGTGATATCATCTACATATACGAACCATTTAGGGAGGTTATTGAGTTGATGTTCAATTCAGGGCCAACAAACGAAATTTGATCAATAGTCATCACTCTTCAATCGTGTGGGAAATATATCACATGAAAAAGAGTGGACACAATATATTTCATAGCATAGACATAATATTGCCCAAGGAGTAAATCGAAATCCAAAGGGTCTTGGACTACCATGACGTCAATAACGACAGTTTTCCCTCCCAAAGTTACAACAAACTGAGGAAGGAACCCTAAAGGTTGAATGGTTCTTGTATTAAAAGTAAACAGAGTCTGGGTAACCGACACAAGCTAAGGATAACCCAAAGATTTCCGGGAAAGAGAGGAAAATATACTAACGGACGAATATTCATCTATCAATGTCTGAGGAACGTCTCGAGCACAAACTTGTACTGTAATATTGAAAGGAATGTGAGAGGCAAGACAAGGTCTAGTTAGTGCACCCCAATCAAAAAGGATGGAATCATTACTTGGATGGGGTTCTATGGGAGAAGGAGGAATGCCCCCCAGCACGGTAGTGTTTGTATCAACAAAAAAAATTTGAGCGACATCAGGTTTACTCTCGAGCAAGAGAGTAGGATCGATCGATGATGAGATCAGATCGACCACTTGGTTTTCATTCTCCAAGGGGAGAATGGGGTCGACGGGTGGAAATGGATCGACCAATTGGGTTGCACTCTCTGGCGGGAGAGTGGGATTAATCGAGGATGGGATCGGATCAACCACTTTGTCAACTTGTTCAACTAAGGACATGACCAGGTTGACTACATGATCAACCAGATTGACCGATGAAGGGACCAGATTGATCATTCCATCAACTACATGTGGGTCAAGAGTGAGCTTGTGATAAGCAGCTGGAAGTTGAGGTTTTGAAATATTCATGTCTTCTAGTAATTTTGAGGCTTCATCCATACGAGGGAAAAGGTGAGTTAGATAACTCACTTTGCATAACATGCATGGGAACTTGAATCTACTTTTCTTTTTCCCAACGGTATCGTGACTAGTTGACAGGAGGTCATAAACATGTTGTTTAGTGGATGAAAACATGGGTTGGTGAGGTTGTGTAGACCATGGTTCTAGAACCTTGGATAGAAAAGGGAAATCCTTAAGAAAATGGCTACGCTTACAAATCCTGCAAGGGTACTTGGGTTTACGGGTTGTTTGGGTGATCTTGGCATCATCAACACTCCCAATACAATTAATAGTAACTGGTTGCTTTCCAACATGTCCAACAATGGTTGGAAGTTTAGACCCTTTCTTATTTTTCTTCTTCTTATTCTTCTTCTTCTTATCCACCGGGTTACTAGCTTTAGAGCTCTCACTTGGTGAAGAGGATGAAACGAAAGAAGACCTTACAAGTGAATAAGGCAAAGAAGATCTTATTGGTGAAGAAGGTGAATGGTCAACATGAGGTTGATGTTCTTGGGGGGAAGTGCTTACAACAGAATCACTAGCTGCATTCCAGATTACCTGAGTGGAAAACAACCATACTGGTAATCCAATTGTGAGACCTGGAAGGCTTAAAGTAGTAATGTGAGGATGACCAATGTTTCCGTAATAAGGAAAAACAAAGGGTTCCCCTGGAAAAGGGGTTTCTTCATTGGTAGTTCTAGAAACTGATGCCATTTAACACAAATCCAACCTAGAGTCTACTAGGGAAAACAAACAACACACGCCAAAAATCTAGTAAAAAAGAAAGCAAACAAAACCTTCTCACAATGAATGCACTAGTTGGTGATGAAATCCAATGTCACGAGGATAAAGTGAGAAAGGGATGAGATAATGTGGGTGGAAAAGTTATGTTGACGACCTTCTTAATGGACCTACACCCTGGTGCAAGCTCCCACACATAAACGTGGGTATACCCTCCAAGGAGCCCAAGTGCGTTTGGCCAACGTCGATTCCAGGTACCGTGAAGACTTCCCCCTCCACAGTCACCTCGTGTAAAGAGCCTAAAGAGATAGGCCACGAAGGTTACCAACTACAATAGTGATGCCTAGGAAAACAATCAATAATTTGATCCACGTGCAAGGGCAGGGTATCTAGCTTGAAATCAACTTGAAAGTATTCCACTCATCATGTATACCTTCAAGCGACGACCATAATATGCACAATCTCTACACCAAGACCAACAAAGTAGGGTGAGTAACTCTGTCAGTCTTAATGGGACCTCGTGATTGACCCTTGTGTTAGAAGGGCTTCCCAGGACAAAATGTAGCAATTGGATTTCACAGCTCCCTAACGCAAGATTCTATGTTTGTTTGCAGCTTTGGAAAGTTATCTTTCACACCTATTCCAAAGCCCTACAACTAATCTAATGTAGGTTTGCTAGCAGAAAATATAAAAATGTCTAATCAATTTTTATAACCGATTTATTTTAAGGTTGTTGTTACTCAAGAGGAAAATGGCATGGACTAAATGATGTTTTGACTGACTCTAAACAATGCAAATAAATGAGAATGAAAATATTTTACTTCGATGAAAGCTATATTGCGAGAAGGAGAAAACGTTTATCATTCCCATATGCACAATATCCCAAAATTTTATTAAACTCATCAATATCAATATTCTCAAGAAATGAGCAAAAGAGAATATACACCAATACACGATTCTTGGCCTGCCCCATCCATGAGGGGGGAATTTTTTAGAATTCAAGACCAAAAACGCCAAAAATCATGCAATTTCGCTACTTCAAATGTAAAAATGTCCCCAATATAATATAAAGCAAGAAATTACAATTTTTTTTTTTCAAATATAGCTAAAAGCAATAGAAAATCTCTATAAAACAAAGCAACCCAAACAAATTTTCTCTTTTAACACGAATTATTTAGAAAAAAGGAAATGTTCTTTCACTAAACAATTCTAAAGAAAAACAATTCTTTGTAACTGAAAGACACTCAAAGCAAGAGACAAAATATTTCAAAAGAACACAAGATAAAACAAAGAAAAGAAGGCTAAAAGAATAATCAAAGCTGTCAAGCAGACTCTAGTCAGACCCAACAAATCACCCCAAACAGTTATCACAGATCTGGGTAGGGAAAACCATCAAAAAACTAATTTTTTCACAATTGTCGCAGGCTACTAGACCAACACAGTGCGAAAATCCTTGATCGTTGTAGGCTAGAGAATAGATACAATGCATAAATGTTGCACTATGTCAAAAGGTAGGGTGCGTCGATCCTATATCACCGCGCTGTCCCCCAAAGCAAGGTGCGTAAATCAAAGTAAAAATGAAAAAATAAAAAGTAAGAAGGTTTTTCCACTGTTGTTTAATTAGTCAGAGAGTCAAGCTGGATCTCCTAGTGACTCGAAAAATAGAATCCAAGAAATCAAAGCAAGAAAGCAAGGAAATCTAGGAAAACAATTCGTTCCCAGTGGAGTCGCCAATTTTGTTATTGGATAAATCAGTGAATGCAGACATAAACTAATCTCCCTAGCTTCACTACAAAACTAGAAAAAAACAAGACAGTTCACTACTCTTTCCTTAGATTTCAATTATCAAATGACAAATGGATCTAGAACATACCTTTTAAATATTGAAGATCTGACTTCACCAATGCAATCCAAGCTTCATCACGAGGTTTATGAGAAATATCTGCAAATAAGCACAAGCCAACAAAGACAAGAATAACATAGTCTATTTGATATGAAACTATGTATGTGATCAAGGAATCATACAATCTGAACAAATAAAATTCATATAGGAAAGACAAGTATATATGCATTAAAGAATGTGGAAGAAGGATACAACTAGATGCCTTTATGTCATCAGGTTCCTTCCAACAGTTCCTTGCTTCCCACACACTTCTTGCTCCAAGGATTCTAAGACCATGGATCTGATAGCTACTCACAATCTATAATGACAAAGAAAAGTCCAAAGCCACTCTAATCAAGCCAAATTCCCAATCTACAAAAATCAATCTCAAGCTAATATAACTTTCTCCATGAGATCTCCTCTCTTTTTATAAGTTGAAGAGGATAAGGTGAGGAGGTTAGGATGATCCCACTAAATCATGAAAGTGAGTAAGATCCAAACCATTCGGAGGCCACCTCACCATAGAAGCTTCTCCTTCTAGAAGCATCGAGAAGACACTCATTTTTCCCACGTACAGGAATTTCCGCACCCTAGATATAGTGCAGCCTGTGGAAACTCCACAATATAGCTTTAGAGTAGGGTGCAGAAATCAGGCATCGCCACACCTTGCGTATAGTTCAGCCTGCAGAAACTTCCTTAATAGGGTTTTTTACAAAGGGAAATTCAACTTCTTCTCTCGGGAAAAGTTCTTCTCCCTTCTTTCTTCAAGAATTCAAGCCACTGACCCCTCTGAAGGAAACAAATAGGCTTGCATCATTAATGGTCATAAAGGTAACAAAAATAATGTGTAACACCAAGGTCTGTCAGGACCGTTATATTTGAAGAAGGAGTGCAGACATTAACGCCTTGATTCCTTCAGTCTTCGCAAGTTCGACGAATGTTGATAATCATCGTGAAAGGGGACAGATTCTATGAAATATGAAACCCAAAGTCTCTATGCGATATGGACAGTAGATCCAAGGATCCATCAGGACCCACCTTGACTGTCAGATCTGTGAGTTTGGAGTTCGCACGATGGGAGAATCGCGTGTTGGTGTGACTAAAACCCTGAAACCCGAAGTAGCAATGAAATATGGACCGTATATCCAAGGATATATCGAGACCCTTCTTGACCATTGGATTGGCAAGATCAAAGTCCTCATATCAGGAGAATTGCATGTTGGCGCGACTAAAATTATGAAACCTGAAGTTGCGATGTGATCAGGACCGTTGGATCAAAGAAGGTTATGGACCGTCGATTTCATGCGAGAATATTAACACAAGGAGTATGCGTGAACTCGAGATCCCCTAAGAACCAAGCTCAAAAGAGATAAGCACTTCTGAGAAGCGCAGATGAGGTCCAAGAGGCAAACTTGTTTAAAGTTCGTAAGCTTTGGAGGGAAAGAGGAAGTCGAGACCCCTATATGAGGGATCCCAAGAGGTAGATCGAAGGCTGAGGCATTCAGAACATATGAAATATTCCAAGTTAGGGAAGAAAGTGAAAGCTCAGGAGGAGGAGAGACAATGGTCATTGGATCGAGCTTTGTGAAAGATCTGGGATGTTGAAATTCATGTCCAGACAATTAGAAGAGCATGCAGGAGGAGATCATATCTGGGCCATCAGATCCGAATGCGAGGACCAATAGCCATTGGATCCAGGAAAGGTGAACGAGGGTTAAACCCTTCGAAAGTATACAAGAGAATGGACTTTTCCAAGTCCCAAAGTTCTGAAATCATCAGAACCATCCATCATCAGGGCTAACAGGTGGAAGAAGATCCGATAGTTTTAGAACTTGGACATCGGAATAATTGGGGGAGAGTAATATAAACTTCAAAAAGGATGAGGTGTGAGGTGACTCTGAGCCATTGTATTCAAAGGAAATGTGGCAAAGATCCATGTACTTCAGAGGAAGAACCTATGGAGAAGTCAAGATGTGAATGCCCAAGGAGTTGGGAGCTGCAACAATCCTAGCCGTCCATCATGATAGGATACGTGGTGGGAGATCAACGTTTCGTTGACTCCCAAATTGGGAAAGTCAAAGGCAGAATTGTGAGAACTCGCGAGATCCAAACTCACGAGTTGATATATACCGTAGGATCATGGAATACTGTGGACCATTGATCTGACTCTATCATAATATCGAGGATCAAATCGTCAGGGTGGACTCACATCTAAATACCCAAGACGCGAACTCACGATTTGATCGCAGCCGTCGATCGAAGGGAGAGTGTGGACTGTAGATTGGGTCTTGGAGGGAGTTCACATATCGGACTTCAGAGAGGAGAAGTGAACTTCCCCCAGGAGACGTGAAACACAAAATCCCAAAGTGCTTGGTAGTTGGGCACCAGGTTATCGCCCAACGTCTCAATCGAAGGAGCCTAGTGGGAGGGGCTAGCGCCTAGAGGATTCTCTGATCATTAAATAAAAAATTGGGAGTATCGGGTTTGGCCCAAAGAAAAACACCCAAGGTCCAAGGTCACGAAGTGCCTTTTGCATAGGTGCATGGTCACAACCAGTGGTCACATGGAGGAAGCTTGCACCTGGTGCTAGTTTGTACGGGTGAAGTCTTGCAAAGACCTGTGGATCAGTTTTTTAGAGATTCGAGTAGGGAACTGAAGAGCTACTTCATTTCAGGGATTTGGAGGTCCATTGACTAGGATTAGAGACCATGGATGGAGGATTCGACTAATTGAGGAAAAATATATTTTATTTATTTATGCCCCATCAGGGGTGTGTTACAAATTGGTATCAGAGCATGATTGCAACACTTGGCCTGCTTGGGCTCATGCGAGAGTCTCATAAAGAGGTATTGTTATCTGCATTTACTCCTTGATGAAAAAGGACTGCAGATTGAACCTATGATTTTGGGAATTCTTGTTGAATTTCAGTAGAAGAATTTATTTAACCCTTGTCAAGTGATAACTACTCTTACCTGAGTAGGGATATGCTAATTAAAATTGATAATAAGACTTGAATGTGGATAGCTGAAGGTGGCATGGTTTTGTCAAGGGTAGCTGAAGCCTGAAAGGCAGATGACCTAATGTTCGTGACACTAACTCTAAGCATGGGTAGTTGGAACCTCAGGCACTAATGATGGCTGATTATATAATGGTTAATACCTTTGCGGGCTTAAAAGAATCTGATATAATTAGGTAGGATCCTTGGTAGTATAATTATTTCTTTATATTAAACTCGGAGTATATAAATCCTCATGACTAGAGGAAAGGTGAGATGATTAAAGTCCTATAGAAGCTGAGGCAAGAAATTTTTCTTTCCAGCTGCTATAGTATAAAAGGGAGAGTGACCCTAGTTGTTCATTGCTATAAAGAGAAGGAAACACCAGTATGATTTATAATTGTGAGATTAGTCATGTAAGCGACTGTAATCTCTAACTAAAGAACACTAATGATAAAACTAAGCTAGTATGATGAATACTTAGTTGTGTGTGTATGCTTGATTGCGTGGATCTAATGCGCTGAGAAGGTTCTTGATATGAAACCTGATATTAATACCGGTTAGATATGAATGATATCAAATGTGCGAGTGATGCACATGTATAATGTAAGAATACAAGTATGCTAAAGGCCCAATATGGTTTCCCTGATGAGTGAAATGTGAGAAAAGCTTAGCACTTGCCATGATTGAATGAATAGTAGAAGAATACCATGGTTGCATGATTGACTCCATTCTGAAGAGTCATGAAAGTTATGTTTTGAATGATAGCTTAAGGGGAATGTGTTCCATTCCCTCAAGAAACATTAGTGTAAATATAAGAAAGAGTGGACGAGCAAGGATGCTCTGTTGTCATAATAAGAGGCAATTGATTCTGCCTTGAAGGTCACATGAGAACGATTGTAAACAATCATGAGTTGACTGATTTTAAGGTAGAGATGTATGTAGGCTATGAATTATACATATGGCAGCTACACACAGGCTGATGATTATGAATATGGTTAAGTACATCATGGAAGTAAGTTAACAAACCAGAATATGTATGGATACATAATTTGGGTACCTGACCAAGACACACGTTTATATTTATTAAGGAATATTTGATAAACAACTAAATATAACTCAAGGTTGAGTCCATCATAGGTAGTGGTGGACATGCAATAAATAATTTCCATGCGATGGGAGTTCCCTGCGAAGAAATTGTTTAAGGACTCTGTCAAAAGAACAGAGTCACAACCCTAATAATTGTTGAAGGTTGGGAAATGGTCTGCAAAGCCTGTCTATATATAAGAATCCTGGATTACATTTTGAAAGCGTCATGTAATAAATAGAATACTAATGAATGGATACAGGATTATGTTTTATTTAATATACTTGGTTAAATCCATGATAAGAAAAGGTAGTGAATCCTTTAGAGATAACTCAGTTGGGATGAAAAGTCTCAGACGATGTAGAAAGAATTGGAAGAAGGGGAGATTCCCTAACTCCCTTATTGCTATGTGTTATGTTTCCTATGGAATGATAAAGCCGATTTAATGACGAAAGTAAATGTTTTGACATCATAGTGATGATGATTGTATTACTACAGAAAATTTGAGAACTGTTTGTATTGCATTCATGGAGACCCTTGAAGATAATGTGATGAAGTGCATAAAGATATACTAGGACATTTTGAAGAAGTTGTGAATTTGGATGTTATGATACATGCATTTTAATTGATATTACAACTAATGATGCATGTTGTGTATAGAAAGGAATTGGAACTGTTGAGGAAGACGGTTACCAATGATGGGAAACCTCAAGTAGAGGATGACCATGGGAAGGCACTACGGTCGAAATATTGTTGATAGGGTTATAAGAATCCCCCTAAAAGCACTGCTGGTGAGGTAAAAATAAGAAAGAGGCTACTAGCAGCCAAGAACATGTATGAAAATATTAGGTAAGAATCCTTTCTAAAATATTTTATTATCTAATGTTATGCATGAAATTTTAAAAGGGTCGTTGTATGCCATGGATACCCAGGTAGGGTATGATTCAGAAAGGAGAACCCGAGTGATGGAGGTGTGAACCTCTAGCAGTGAAGACTAATTGTATGATGCAATAACATTTGAACCAAATGATCTCTATTGACA
The DNA here is from genome assembly GCA_000966675.3 of Picea glauca. NCBI lineage: Eukaryota > Viridiplantae > Streptophyta > Pinopsida > Pinales > Pinaceae > Picea > Picea glauca. The sequence goes on along the minus strand of JZKD02S1790717.1, from coordinate 613,313 downwards.
AAAAAACAATGGTCAAAAACCTTTACTAAGAAATCGTAGAAATCCCTTCGATCAACTACAGATAGAGATCATGAAGATTGTGAACAAAAACCATGATTGGATAAAGTTAATCGAGAACCTGACAGAGGATATGAATGTGATCCATTCATCGTAAGGAAACCAATCTCAGTCATCAGATAGATTTCAGGATACACTGGAGTTAATGGATCAAATGCCAGCCGTTCGATAAGATCAACGACCCGCATTCATTGCGGGGATTGAATAGGAACACAAGTTAACGACGGAGTCTATGCCTATAATTTAAACTCAATACAATTTTGTTTTGATTTTGGGGTCCGATCATAGATCGAACGACCCACATATATTGCGGAGATCGGAAGGAGAAATAAACCATAGGCTAGTTGAGGTTCCGCAATCCCTTGCAGCCATTGGATCTAGGGGAAGATGAATCTTCATTGTCGATTTACAGAAAAGGGGTTTAGCCAGGATCATAGCACCTAGACCCGAGAGTTGAAAAGGTAGCTCTTGAAAAGAATAGAGTTGAGGTCATAGCTCTTTATCACATGGAAAGAAAAATGGATTCCTTCAGGCCAGTCAAGGAAGGTAGAATTTAGCACTCTACGTTAGATTGTGGTCGCGGAGATTGGATATATGGGAATAAAGGTGCTCATCGTTAGCATGTTTCATGGAATGCATTGAGGGAATGCATGTTGCATAAGAGGGCAGACAATGGAATTTTTAGTAAGGAAGGAGGACCTTCCAATGTTTTACTTAGATTATGTAAGTGTGGAAGGAAAACAAATTGGGGGGCCATAAATGTTGGCACCTTGGTTACTAATGAAGGAAGAATCCTTAAAGACATTCATGTGAAACTTTTTTGTTTCATGTGTACTGATTTGGGATCATGATCAACCTATAGCAGGAAGCATGGTACTTCTGTAAGAGTGAATGAAAATGAATAAGCCATGTGGTGAAGAGGTTGGTTAAATTCCAACACACCATGGCCAAGAACTTGTCATAAAGTGTGACAAACTTGAAATCAATGCAAGAGTGCATTGGGTATGAATGTGGTCATGAATACTAGCACATTTGTTAAATCCTTTAAAATGTTGAATGACGTTTTGAAAGGTTTGGTATGTTGAAATGAGGCATAGGAAAGGAATGGGATTCCCTTTTCATGTTTATATAGATGTGATGAACTGTTAGTATGCATGGTTTTGAATATATATATATA
>JZKD02S1790717.1:570368-610985 GCA_000966675.3 Picea glauca | reverse complement strand
TTAAAAGTTTTGAGTCACTACCAGTAAGGATAAGGTCATCAACATAAAGGACAAGTATTATGAGATGGCTTCCTACTTTCTTGGTATAGACATTAGGATCAGAATGGCATCTAGAGAATCCAGTGGCAATAAGAAAGTTGTCCATTTTGACATACGAAGCTCGAGGAGCTTGCTTGAGACCATAAATAGATTTCTTGAAGCGAAAAACAAGGCTAGAGTCATTCTGGACATAACCAAGAGGTTGTTCCATGTAGATTTCTTCTTGCAAATATTTGTGCAAGAAGGTGGATTTAACATCCATCTGATGGACCTCCTATTTATGTGAGGCAGCAAGGGCAAGAACAAGGAGGATGAAATTCATTTTTTCTACAGGGGCAAAGGTTTCATTATAGTCAATTCCTTCAACTTGGGAAAATCCTTTGGAAACTAACCGAGCCTTGTGTCTTTCAACACTTCCATCTGATGCATACTTAGTTCTATAGACCCATTTTCATATAACAAGTTTTCTTCCATTCAGAAGAGGTACAATATCCCAAGTATCATTTTCCATTAAAGAACGATACTCTTCATTCATTGCTGTATCCCAATCTGGATGACCTAAAGCTTATGCAAATGTCTCTAGATCATGAGTTTCCGAAACTTGAGCCAAAAGAGAAGAGGCTCACTGAAACTGTGAACGTGTCCGATGCTGATCTGAGTGATCACCGACAATATCACCAACTGCTTCTCATGTTGAATGGACCCATATAGGAAGTGATGGAGCTGGTACTAGTTCAGGTTCAAAGGACTCATCTAGAGGAGGGTGAGTAGGCGGAGGTGGATTTTCATCCTCACCGTCATCATACGAAGAATAAACCAGATCATAAGAAGGAACAAATGTCGAAGATGGCTTGCAGGTCGAAGAAGGCACAACTGTCAAATTAGCCTCGTAGGTCAAAGAAGGCACAAATGTCAAATTAGGCTCGTAGGCCAAGAGATTTTCATCAAATTTAACATCTCTTCTAATAATAATTTCACTATAGTGTGATTGAATAAGTTTGTAGCCTTTGACATCTTCAGAATAACCAACAAAGATACACGTCTCACTTTTAGGATGCAATGCTTTCCTTTTCTCATCAGGAATGTGAGCCCATGCTATACTTTTGAATACATGAAAGTGACTTTCATCTGGTTTAATTTTAGTCCAAGATTCTTCCAGTGTTATATTTTTAAGAGCCTTTGTGGGAGTGTGATTTACTATGTAATTTGCACAATTGATGGCTTTCTCCCAATACCTTAGACTTAATCCCTTATATTGGATCATACAATTATCCATTTCTTTTAATGTGTGGTTCTTTCTCTCAGCAACACCATTTTGTTGTGGTGTATATGGAACAGTGTGTTGCATTTGGATTCCATGTGTAGTGAAGTAACTTGTAAAATTGTTCACATATTCACCTCCATTATCTGTTCTTAACCTTTGAATTTGATGTCCATATTGCTTTTCTACAAGGGCCTTGTAGGCCAAAAACTTGTCAAAAACTTCACTCTTAAGTTTTAAGAATTAAACCGAAGTACGCATGGAAAAGTCATCAATGAAAGTTAAGAAATAATTGCACCCAGAAAAAGAAGGAGAAGAAAGTGGACCACACAAATCACTGTGAACAAGATGCAAAGGACCCGAGGCGTGCCAAGAGGCACGTTTGTCAAAACTATCCCGATGATGTTTTTCGAGAACACAATCGACACAAACACCATCTCTGCATGAAACAAGAGGAAGACCATTGACCATCTGTTGATTACATAGTTGTTGCAACGAGCAATAGTTTACATGACCAAACCGCTCATGCCAAAGTTTGCTCAAGTCATTTCTATGAGCAACAAAAAACTGATGAAAAATATGATGACCCAAAGTTGTCAAATTTGTACAACCTGGTAATATCATCAACAATTCTAGTTGCAAGAACATGCTTAGTATATTTTAGATCCTTGATTACAACTTGGTGAGGTGAAAACTCTACAGCTTTACCTTCACCTGAATGACTGATTTGATATACTGATAGAAGGTTACAATAAAGACTTGGAACACATAATACATCATTGAAATGACCATTTTCTACTTGAACTGTTCCAAATCCTTCAACATTAAGAGATCTATCATCACCAACAAATATTTTCTTGGTGTTACATTCATTTAGATTAGAAAATATGTCTCTATTATTAGCCATATGATAATATGCTCCAGAATCAATAAGCCACTTATTAGAAGTAGAAGTAGAAGGTGTATTGAAGGAGAAACCAGAAGCAAAAAGTGCATGTCCATGAGAAGAAGAAGAAGAAGAAGAAGTAGAATCAATATTGATGTTGTGCATCTTCATCGTTTCTTTTAAAGATGCCATCTTCTTGAAACATTTGGACTCATCATGACCATCTTTATCATAAAAGTTGCAATGTCTATTAGTATTCTTATTTTTATATTTTGCTCATTTGTCTCAATTAGGAGAAAAAGAGGTCTGAGTGGGTTTGGGACCTTTATATTGCTTGTTGTTGTGGAGAGGATGTTGCTTCTTGGGATTCTTGGGTTTATCTTTTTGATGCACAACTAAGGCTTTGTTGGAGGTACCTGCAGTGCTGATCACTCCAAGTTGTACTAGCTTATATTTCTATCTAATCAAAGAATTACAAAAGTTCTCAAGACTGGGTTTTTGATAAGATGCCCCTACAGCCTCTTGTAAGGCATAAAAGGTAGATACAAACATAAAATATGCATTACCTAGCTTAGAAAGAATAATATAGATGCAATGATCTTCGTCTATCTTTATCTTACATTCTTCACATAAAGTTCTGAGTGTTTTAAACTTAGATAGATAGTCTTCAATGCAAGAAAAATCACTTGGACTCAAAGTTAGTACTTGATTTTCTAACTGTTGTGCTCAAATAATATTGTGTTTACCAAACACAGATTCAATCTTTTCCCAAGCTTCTTTGGATTTATCAATTGATTGAAGGTGGAACCTTAAATCAGAAGACATGGACATTCTAATTAATCCACGTGCTTCATCATTCCTATTATCCCATTTGGCTTTCGTATCAGCATAAGTGGGTGTTGTTTCATTTCCCAAGGTAATCCGGTACAAGACTTTACTTCTTAATAAATCCTCCATATGGGATTTCCATTGGAAGTAGTTGGTGCTGGTAAGTAAGAGTTACTTGTAGAATCCATATTAAATATGTAGATAAAACTGATTTAAAAATTGAAACTCATGATCTGAATGGAAAGAGATAAAAAAGTTATGCATTTTTAAAAAAAATGGCACTAAAAACGAACTTTGGATGTGAGAGTTATGCCCTTTTTAAAAAAGGCATAAACGGTAACCAAAGGACCATGTGGTAGTGTAAGTTGCTTTATGAAGTGACCCACTTTTATAAAGAGAAGTGGGGCTATCTTTTACAAAGAAAATATGCATGAAAAATAAATAACTCTAAAGTAAAATATTAAAGATACTTATAGTCATTCACTTTTATACTTGAAGTGAAATACACTTTACAATTTTAGCATGAACGTTTTCAAAAAAGTAACAAAAGAGAGACTTGAACTTAAGACCTCTTACTTAATATGGAAACTTTTAACCAAATGGTATAGAAAAAATTATTGTAATGTTCAGAAGGAGGATTGTTGTTGTTGTTGTTGTTGTTGAAGATGGCCTTGGAGAGCGCGCTAAAAAAAACTCTCTTCACACAAGAAAAAAATTTCGCTTCTCGATGACAACAAGGGTTAGATCTCGGTCAGCTTACCCGGAAGATGCACCTTTTCCTATATGTTTCTGGTTTTCCAAGATCACATAGGGCATGGGAAAAGAGAATAAACAGATCTAAAAGAGTAGCAACCCGGAAATAAAAAATACAAAACCGAAATAAAACCAAAATACTTCTCTGCAAAAAATTAAAAAAAACTGTATTCAAACTTTATACCTCCAGATCTGACTGTAGTTGCCGTATCTTGGGAAAATGGAATTTGAGTGAAACAAAAAGTGTTCCTCAATGAAACAAGTGCTCCAGACGCAATGGAACAATCTTCTCATCCCAGAAATGTACACAAATTATAGAAAATGGATATGAGGCAACTCAGCTTCACGATCTCGATCTACAACAAGAGCGGGTCTTCAAATAGGCTCTGATACCATGTTTGACAACACAGACATTCCAAAAGAGGACGAACACCTTCAATAACGACTCACATAACTAGATCAAAGATCAACACACTAATTTTTTCATGTGGTAAAACCCCTATGGGGAAATATGCACGGCCCCAGCCAACGCGACCACTTGGAGAAGTTTATTAATGCAACTAAAAATATTACAGAGAGATTTTACAAGAGAGTTTCTCACAATTAATCATTGGAAAATGACCCTCCATGCTCTTTAAATAGAGATCATGGACCAATCGGGTGTTAAGCCACGGATCAATGGCCATTAAGATCTAGGAGAGTATGAACCATTGGATTACTCTATGTCGGAAACATATCGTGACCATCAGATTTCCTAACTACAAATGCATACTAAAGAAACACACTAGAAAACACACTATTACCTAATGACACAATACACCAAGTAGATCTTAACTAACTCCTAAGTGTCTAAATATCCTAACACAATTTCCTGCTGAGCCAAACTGCAAGGAATGGTATTTTCCTTTTTGAGAAAGTGAATTTGATTGTTGGTATGCACAACTCTGAAATTATTTGTGACGACATTATAAAGATATAACAAAATATATTTGCATGGGAAACTAACAATTTGTTTGGCTGATTGAAGTTGAAAGTGCAAGAAGTAAATGGGTCTTAGATATGGCAGCATTGTGAGTCCATAAGGAAGACCAATTACCTGCTGAGTCAACCCACTATGGGAAGGAAAGTCCCATAATTATGAATCTGGTTCCTGTGCGGAACAAATATGAAAACAAATGAGGAATTTGGAAAATTTGTGGGTGACATATTTACAAGAAAATTTTGAATTTAAAATTTATAGTGATGTCTCATAAATTTTTGTATACCTGTGATACAGGTGAGAAAGATACTAACCTTCATCCCTATCTATTGTGATGTCGGGAGAAGGAGAGTAACCTTCGTCCCTATCTATTACTGTACCGGGAGAAGGAGAGTAACCCTCATCCTAAACTTTCACTGAGCCGGAAGAAAAGATCTGTCCAGAAAGGACATATGATGAAAAAAAAAATTGGTTGTTGCTAAGCCATGAGAACCCTGTGGTAATCCATGATTGCCTAGAATATATTGTGTTGAGATAACACAAGCTGGAGGGATGCCTCGATAGAGAAAGTCTGAGGGACGCCTCGACTGTAAGGCTCGATAAAGTCTTTGGAATTATTCCTATGTGAGAAAACCTTGGCAAGGCAAGATGGATCACCTAAGGAACTGTATAGCAGTGAAGGGGATGCTTGATTCTGGGCCTGGAGAGTGAGTGACCGCAAGGAAGAGGATACCATGATAGTTCTTGTAAAATATTTGGATCATGCACATGATGAGTAGTTCTTCCTATGCAAGAAAACCTTGGCAAGGAAAGATGGATCACCCGAGGGACTGTATAACAATGAAGGGTATGCCTAATCTTGGTCCTAGAGGGTGAGTGTCTGCAAGGAAGAGGAGACCTTGATATTTCTTGTAAACTAATGGGATCATACACACAATGAGTATGACAAGGAAAAACAATGAGCCTCGATAACAAGACAACTATGTGGATACAAATCCACAAACTGCACTGATAATTATTGTGTTAAGATTAGAAAATTGTTCCTAGATTTTTTCTTATATATACAATGTTATCACATGAGACTATGATTAATTTGCTTGTTGCCCCAAAATTAATGAAAGCAGGTGACAAAGATTAAGGGTTTGAAAAAGGACCTAATCGAGAAAGAAGGATCAATATTTATGAAACAACTGAATGAGAAAGGAAAGATAGGTGTTTTTGATAAAGAACACTGAGGGCGGTGTTCCTTTAAGGGGGAGGGAATTGTAACACCCTATTTCCCCCAACTTGTAATTAATCATAAAATAGGATTACCATGTTGTGGAATGGGAGCAATGTAAATGTATTATTGTTTGAGTTGCCAATAACTAACTGTGGGGGTGAAGCTTTGAAAGTACTGGACATGATATAAGTAGATGAAGAATATGAAAAATATATGAGAGGGTTCATTATACCAAATAAACCCAAATTTCCCTTGACGAGGATGACAAACCTCTTTTGGATCCCAAGGAGAGAAATCATTTAATGAAGAAAGGACTCATGGTTGAATTATCAACCACCCCCATGAATGGAAGCATGGTCGAGTTGTCGAATGTCATCCCGAAGTACCACAGAGACCTGTAGACCTGAGATTCCTTTTGACAGAAGGAACATGATAGGTCGGGAACCTTCCAAAAACAAGGAAGGTAAGATAGATACACATGGACAACCAGATGAGATCATAGGCTCGTAAGGGAGATGCATGAAGCTCTCCAGGAGATAATGAATAGAAGGCCATGTGATTGATGCAAAGTGAGCATATGATAAACCTCATTGAGGCCATAACAAAGAGAAATATCTTAAAGTTACAGAGAACAGAACCCGAGCAGAAGTTGAACAAAGAAAGAATCCTTGAGAACTGTGAGAGTTCCCTGGTGATATCATGGCATGGAATGGGGGTGGCCAGAGTGATAAGAATGAATGCCTCTAAGCCTATGGTATGGTGGAAGGACGAACACCCATAGTCAGTTAGTTGGCTACCACCTGTAATAGATAAGTAATTGCATATATTGTGTATTTAAGTAGTATTGTGAGTTAAAGTTGGATATCCTATGAATGTTGCAGGGATGGTTATGTTTGCTTAATGATTTATATTGTATTTCTTTCTTTTGTATCTGCCTGAATGTGAAATTAGGTAAGTAGGAAATCATATGGATAAGACATGTTTTATACTCGTAAATGCTTACATCCTGTGGTGGCTTAAGATAGAGTCACGAACTGTATGTCCATCAACCTTGAACACAGTTTCATGAATGCATGTCGACCCTCCTATTCATTCTAACTCCCTTGAAGGATGGATTCTATTACACTCAGGAGAGGTAGTGCAGATATGCATAGGCTCTCTGTGAGGCAAGAAGAAACTGAGAACCACTTAATTTATAGACTTGATGAATGAGCACAAGGGGTACACAGAAATTCTTCTAAGTGTTAAGTCCAGTAGAAAGAGCATAATGCTCTTAGGTCCTTCATAACTGACGAAGCTCAAGAAGGATAGTGAGATTCAAGTATTGGAAGGGAATATCCTTTCGATTGGAAGATGAAAGAATGAGATCCAATCGGGAGGATCCAAGGTCCGTCACAACCGTTAGATTTGAAGGAGTGCAGACGTTAACACCTCGATTCCTTCAGTCTTCTCCAGTTCGACGAATGTTGGTAATCATCATGAAATGGGACAGATTATATGAAATACAAAACCCAAAGTCGCGATGCAGTATGGACCATAGATATAAGGATCTATCGAGACCCACCTTGATCATCATATCTGTGAGTTCAGATTTTGCACGATGGGAGAATCATGCGTTGGTGTGTTTAAACCCTTGAAACCTGAAGTAGCAATGAAATCTGGACCGTAGATCCAAGGATCTATCGAGACCCTCCCTGACCATCAGATTGGCAATATCAGAGTCTGCACATCGGGAGAATTGCACGTTGGCGTGACTAAACTTCCGAAAACTGAAGTTGCGATGTGATCTGGACCATTCGATCAAGGAAGGTCGTGGACCATCGATCTAATGTGAGTATATTAACACAAGGAGTATGTGGGAACTCAAGATCCCCTAAGAACCAATCTCAAAAGAGATAAGCGCTTCTAAGAAGCATATATGAGGTCCAAAAGGTGAAATTGTTTCAAGTTTGTAGGCTCCAGAGGGAAAGCAAAATTTGAGACCCCTATATTAGGGCTCATGGGAGGTAGATCAAAGGTCGAGGCCTTCAGAACATATGAAATATTCCAATTCAGGGAAGAAATTGAAAGGTTAGGAGGAGGAGTGAGAATGGTCATTGGATCGAGCACTGTGAAAGATTTGGGAAGTTGAAATTCATGTCCAGACAATTAGAAGAGCATGCAGGAGGAGATTAGATCTAGGCCATCAGATATGAGTGCGAGGACCAATAGATGTTGGATCCAGGAAAGGTGAATGAGGGTTAAACCCTTTGAAAGTATATAGGAGAATGGACTCTTCCAAGTCCCAAAGTTCCAAAATCATTAGAACCATCCATCGTCAGGGATGAAAGGTGGAAGTAGATCTGAGAGTTCGAGAGCTCGGACATCGGAAGAACTGAGGGAGAGTAATCTAAACTTCACAAAGGGTGAGGTGTGAGGTGACTCTAAGCCATTGGATTCAGAGGACACATGGTAGATATCCACGTACTTTGGAGGAAGAACCTGCGGAGAAGTCAAGAGGTGAATACCCAAGGAATTGGGATCCACAACAATCCTAGCCATCCATCGGGATAGGACACGTGACGGGAGATCAACATTTTGCTGACTCTCAAATTAGGAAAGTGAAAGGAAAAATCATGAGAACTCGTGAGATCCTAACTCAAAAGTTGATCTGGACTGTAGGATCAAATAATACCATGGATCATTGATTTGACTCTATTAGAATATCGGGGATCGAAAGAGTCAGGGTGGACTCACATCCACATACCCGAGACGTGAACTCACAATTTGATCGCAACCATTGATCGAAGGGAGAGTGTGGACCATACATTAGGTCTTAGAGGGAGTTCGCATATCAGAATTCAAAGAGGATAAGTGAACTTCCCTCCAGAGACATGAAACACGAAGTCGCAAAGTGCTTGGTAGTTGGGCCCTAGGTTATCACCCAAGGTCTCAATCGAAGGAGCCTAGCAGGAAGAGCTAGCACCTAGAGGATTCTCCGATCGGGAAATCGGAAATCGGGAGTATCGAGTTTGGCCCATAGAAAAAAAACCAAGGTCCGAGGTCACAAAGAACCTTTTGGATAGGCGTGTGGTCACAACAGGTGGTCATGTGGAGGAAGCTTACACCTAGTGCTAGTTCGTAGGTGAAGTCTCACAAAGACCCGTGGATCAATTTCTTAGAGATTCTTGTAGGGAACCGAAGAGTTGCTTCAGTGCGGGAATTGTGAAGGTCCATTGACTAGGATTAGAGACCATGGATGGATGATTTGACTAATTGAGGAAATTTTATTTTATTTTATTTATGCCCTGTCGTGGGTGTGTTACACTTAGCTCTTTTACTTCCTTGTAGAAAAAAAGTAAGCAGACTAGTGGTCGACACCCCTGACTAGGTTTTTGTTCACACAGTAGAAGACCTGATAGATTTCTCCCTCACTGATATCAAGCATCCCCTTAATATGATACCTGAAACACTAGCTGGTAACTACTCTGAGCCCGCCGATTTTGAATCTGATGAGGAAGGGTTTAACTCGGATCGCTTAGCTTCGAAGTCAGACAACATGGATGATAACAGTGTTCATAATGAATAAAGGGGAAACCCATCTCAAAATAATCAACCTTGGTTGGCCAGAGATGCTCTGGCAATCTCGGGATGGGCACATAACCTCCCTAGACATCCAGAAAAGTTACTCCCCAAATTTGACCCTGAAACCTTAGGATTTCCTAAAGACCATATTAAGAAGTTCATACTAGGTATTAGACTGATGAATTTCCAACATGAAGACGTAGTATGCAGGATTTTTCCCTGTACCTTTGATAATTCATCCTCTATGTGGTATTTTAACTTGCCTGTAGGGTCCATAACTAGTTGGATGAAGTTTTAAAAATATTTTTTAGACAAATTCGTAGAAGAAACCACTACATGAGATTTAATGGATGAATTGTTCACCACCACCATGAGTTCAAAATAAAAGGTTAAAGACTTCAATCAACTATTTACCACTATCCTGAACAAATTTCAACCGGAAGCTAAACCCACTCAGGAGTTGAAAATTGAGGTATATGCTAATGCCGTCCCTGTTTCTATTTCCATGTTTGTAAAAAGGGCTGCCAAACATACCCTAGCTGAAAATTTTGAGGAATCCAAAACAATTGAATTCCAAATGAAGGGATGTAAAGAAGGCCAGGTCTCACTAGTTAAGAAGGAAGCTCAACCTCCACCCAGGAGAGGACTCTTGTTGACTAGACCCCCAGATAAACAATTTGAACAAGGCCCCGAAAAGGGAAGTGAAGACATAGAATACCTACAACGGATGATAAAGAAGTTGTCAAATGAAATCATAGACATGAAAAGAAGTGAAGGGAAAGGAAACCAATGCTAAGGGCCTTATAAACCCTTATTTAAGAGAAAACCACCATTCATAGTAATTGAACCTCTCCCAGCCAACTTAAACATAGACCTGGGCAATGTAGCATCTGACTCTTTCTATACCTATCATCAAGAGAAACATTTCGAAAGAGACTGTCCACAATGGTTGCATGCCATGAATTTGATGGACAATCAGTTCCTAGACAAAGTTTCCCTTAACAAACAATCAAGTGGCTCAACGATGAATCTTTTTGATCAGGAAGAAGTTGACCCACCAGGAGAAACAACCATGCTATTGTGGGATCCTGACTTGTCAATCCCTTCTGATGATATAATTGAGGTTGAAGAGCCACCCATTGAGGTTTTGGCTGTGCAAACACGAAGTAGGGGTCAGTTGGTCTCAAATGACCTTACCATTTCCCAAACCTTGAGAGGAGAACAAACAACCAATCACTCAAAAGCACCTTTCCCCACCAAAGAAATCCCATAAATACTCACACACAGGAATCACCCACACTAGACTACAACATAGTAGAATATTGAAAAATATTGAAGGAAAATGTATTGGTCATAGACATGTGTATAATTCCCCAGCAAAAGGAATTTTTGTTACAATCCTTGAAGTCCGTAGAAATCCCTATAACAAGCACTGGCCAAGGGAAAAATCCATCTCCCACAGGTCTAAAAAATAAACCAAATGTAAACACTTTCTCTGTAGATAAAAAAGGAAATCCTTTTGTCCCACCATTCCTTTTAACATTTGAAGTATTCAACATAAACCTCCATAATTGTTTAGTTGAATTAGGGGTATCCTCTAATGTCATGCTATTATCTATCTGCAAGAAATTAAACACAGTTCTGCTCAAAAGTGATAAACACGTTATACAACTAGACATGACTTAGGTAAACTTTATTGGAGAACTCAAGGATGTCATGATCCAAATGGCTACACATCATAAATTTGTTCAAGTGATTGACATCATTGTAGTGGATATACCAGGCACTTATGGACTGCTACTTTGATTAGGATATATAGGGAAAGGTATCTCAAACATACTGTCACCGATTTATAAGACTTCAACGAACCCTCATCAGAAGATTTCTAGGGCTGGGAAACTACTCCTGCGATTCTGATTTTGACAATTTCTCCCCTCTCTCATCTAATGTACCTCTTACTCAAAACTCCAAGATGAATTTTCAAGTAAATCTACTGGTAGTATTGGAAGAAACCCTCTTCTATCAAGAACATTTGTTGGAAACCACAGAAAAAATAGGTGGAGGGGAGGAAGTTAGTAGGCATGGAGAAGCTAATGATTCTCGCTCACAAGTTTGGACCCTGTACTTTGATGGGTCTAAATCGTAAGAAGAGTTGGGAGCAGGATGTATCCTCATTGATTCTAAGGGGAAACAAAATTTCTTGTCCTATAGAATAGAATTTGAATGCACTAATAATACTGCCGAGTATGAAGCTTTAGTGCAAGGACTAAAGAAATCCATAGAATTAAACATTAAAGAACTAAAAGTTTTCGTGGAACTTGAAATTATCGTTAGGAAAGTAAATAATACTATACATTGCAACTCTCCCCACCTAAAGAATTACCAATAGGAAGTGAACATGCTAATAGAACATTTTGAGGACTTCAATGTTACATCGATCCCCAGAAAAAAAATACTCTTGCTGATTCCCTAACCACTACTGCCTCGATGATATCCCCTTTAGAAGACTATGAAGCTTCCAGGTTCAGTATGGAACTACTCTACAAACCATCAATGACCAACAATATTTCTAATTAGAAGTTCTTTGAAGGAGATGAACAGATTATAAAATTCCTAACCAGTCAGGAAAATTTTAAAGACCTGGCTATTGGCGATGAAGTATTCCAATAGCAATCAATAGAAACCGATTCCCATGAAAAAAGAGGTGAAATAGATCACTCAACTAACAAACCAAGGTTTCACATGATACCGAAATGGGTAACCAATTTGGAGAACCTTTTTGACTTAAGGGAAAGATTTAAAGGGTCAACAGAAACAAATACAGGGCGCGCGTGTCCCATGTACAAGACTATAAACCTAGGAACCCCGGAAAACCCTAAAAATATAAATTTAGGCAAGTCAGTGTCTAAATAAGAAAGGACATCCTATCTCAATATTTTCAGAGAATATCACAATGTTTTTGTGTGGTCCTATCAATATCTAAAAACTTATGACACTCGTATTATTCAACACACAATCCCGTTAAAAATCGGAGTAAAACCCTTCCAACAGAAGCTCCAGAAGTACCACCCATCTCTGGAACCCCTCATGTGTCAAGAGTTAAAGAAATTACTAGATGCTAAAATTATCTTTCAAGTTAGACACTCTGCCTGGGTAGCAAATTTAGTTCCTATCAAGAAAAAGTATGGGGAAATCCGTCGGTGTGTGGATTTCAAAAACCTCAACAGAGCGTTAAAAAAGGATAACTACCCAGTCCCACCAATGGAACAGCTCTTTCAGACCGTGTCTGGTTCTAATATTTTCTCCCTACAAGATGGATTTTTAGGTTACAACCAGGTTTTAGTTTCAGAAGAAGATCGGTTGAAAACTACCTTCCGAACCAAATGGGGAACCTTTGCTTATAAATGGATTCCCTTTGGGTTAATTAATGCAGGGGAAACCTTCGAGAGGGCCATGGCCATAGCTTTTCATGGATTTATCAACAAGTGTGTAGTAGTCTATTTGGACGATGTAACTGAGTATTCAAAGAACAGAGAAGACCACATCCAACATCTAACCCATATTTTTTAAACATGTAGAAAATACGGTATATCTTTAAACCCTAAGAAAAATATCTTTGGTGTCGAGGAAGGGAAATTACTAGGTCCTATTATATCTCAAGAAGGAATTCACATAGACCTATAATGAATTAAGGCCATAGCTCAGCTTCCCTTACCCCACAAAAAAAATGATATGCAATCCTTCTTTGGGAAAATAAATTTTGTGAGGAAGTTCACCATCAATTTCGCCGAAACTATCAAACCCTTACAAAAAATGATCAACAAGGATGTTGAATTTAAGTGGGATGACAAATGGAAAAATTCTTTCAGCAATATTAAGACTACAATATCTCAAGCTCTAGTGTTGCGAAGTCCCGACTTTAGCAAACATTTTTTCTTCTATAGTTTTTTCTCCGACCAATCTTTAGTTGTAGTATTGACTTAGAAAGATGATGACAACAATGAGGCTCCAGTCTCATTTATGAGCACTAATCTCCAAGGGGGAGAACTGAATTATCCTGCTATCAACAAACAAGATTATGTGGTATACAAAGCAGTAAAAAATTTCATGTCTTACATCCTAAAAAATCACACCAAAATCATTGTTCCTCATCCAACAGTATGATCCCTATTCACTCAATAGGAGATGGGGGGATAAAGGAAATCCTATCTCAATATTTTCAGAGAATATCAAGATGTTTTTGTGTGGTCCTATCAAGATCTGAAAACTTAAGACACTCATATTATTCAACACACAATCCCATTAAAATTCGGAGTAAAACCTTTCCAACAGAAGCTTCAGAAGTACCACCCATCTCTGGAACCCCTCATGTGTCAATAATTAAAGAAATTACTAGATGCTAAAATTACCTTTCAAGTTAGACACTCTGCATGGGTAGAAAATTTGGTTCCTGTCAGGAAAAAGTATGGGGAAATCCGCCTGTGTGTGGATTTCAAAAACCTCATCAGAGTGTCAGAAAAGGATAACTACCAAGTCCCACCAATGCAACATCTCTTGCAGACCGTGTCTGTCTAATATTTTCTCCCTACTAGATGGATTTTCAGGTTACAACCAAGTTCTAGTTTCAGAAGAAGACCAATTCAAAAATACCTTCCAAACCAAGTGGGGAACCTTTTCTTATAAATGGATTCCCTTTAGGTTAATTAATGTAGCGGAAACCTTCCAGAGGGCCATGGACGTAGCTTTTCGGGGATTGATCAACAAGTTTGTAGTAGTCTATTTGGACAATGTAACTATGTATTCAAAGAACATAAAAGACTGCATCCAACATCTAACCCAGATTTTTGAAAGGTGTAGAAAATACGGTATATATTTAAACCCTAAGAAAACTATATTTGGTGTCGAAGAAGGGAAATTACTAGGTCATATTATATCTCAAGAAGGAATTCGCATAGACCCAGAATGAATTAAGGCTACAACTTAGCTTCCCTTACCCCACAACAAAAAGGATATGCAATCATTCTTTGGGAAAATAAATTTTGTGAGGAAGTTCACCTATTTCGATGAAACTATCAAACCCTTACAAAAAATGATCTGCAAGGATGTTGAATTTAAGTGGGATGATGATCGGAAAAATGCTTTCAAAAATATTAAGACTACAATATATCAAGCTCCAATGTTGCAAAGTCCTAACTTTAGAAAATATTTTTTCCTCTATAGTTTTTCCTCCGACTAATCTCTAGCTCCAGTATTGACTCAAAAAGATGATTACAACAATGAGGCCCCATTCTCATTTATGAGCACTAATCTCCAAGGGGTTGAACTGAATTATCCTGCTATCGACAAATAGGCTTATGTGGTATACAAAGAAGTAAAACATTTCATATCTTACATCCTAAAAAATCACACCAAACTCATTGTGCCTCATCCCATAGTATGATCCCTATTCACTCAATATGAGATGGGGGAAAGAAGAGGAAATTTTATGGAAGCTGTCCAAGAATTTGATCTAGATATAAAACCTGTCAAACTGGTTAAGGGACAGGGATTATGTAAACTAGTCGTTGAAGCCCAAGACCAAGTAAATGAATACTTCAGGTGGGAGAATGAATGGGAATTGTGGTGTAGTGATGCTTTATATGTTCCCCCATGGTAGGAGTCTTAGTATGGAAAATTAATTTATTTCCTACATCACGGGACGTGCCCAAAAAACCTAAAACCTAAGGAAAGGAGAGCTCTAAGACTAAAATCGACACAATATCACCTCATAAATTCGGTGCTCTTCCGCGTAAATTATGATGGGGTACTTTTGAAATGTCTCAAATGTGAAGACACAGACAAGGTTCTAAAGGAGCTCCATGATGGTCCTGCATGTGGACAATCACAGGGAATACCACTGATCACGGGATACTGAGAGATGACTATTACTAGCCTACTCTATTTAGGGACACTCATACATATGCTAGAAACTGTAAAACTTGTCAAATAAGCACAGGAAGGGAAAAGAGAGCACTTATCCCACTCCAACCAGTGGCCATATCCAGACCATTTGAACAATGGGGGCTAGATGTCATAGGAGAAATTACCCCGATTTCTTCATAAAAACATAGATACATACTGATTGCTACATACTGATTGCTACATACTATTTTACAAAATGGGCAGAGGCCATCCCTCTGACTCATGTAAATGAAAAGGTGATAATCCAATTCATAGAACAATAACTGATCACAAGGTTTGGTATGCCTTCCATTCTTGTTTTTGGTAATTTCGCTTACTTTTCTTCCACCCCACTTTGAAATTTTTTTCTATACAATAGAACCATAATCAGATACTCTACAAACTACTATCCATAGGGGAATGGAGTCGCATAATCAACCAATAAGAACCTAGTGAGGATCTTGAAGAAAATAGTTGCAGACAATCAAATAAATTGACATAGTTCACTTTATAATTCATTATGGGCCAATAGAGTAACACCAAAGGAAGCTATAGGGAACTCCCCATACTTTTTCTTATACGAACAAGAAGCCATTCTCCTGAACAAGATATACCTTCCATATCTTCAGCTTGCTCAAGGATCTAGAGGACAACCCTCATCAATTATTCAACAGAGAATTGATACCCTCCTCATGCTGGAAGAAGAAAGGGAGAAAGAAAAATCAAATTTTGTCGCTCATCAACAGATAGTTAAAAGGTGGTTTGACAAGCATAAGGATAGAGAAAAGAATTTTGAAGTAGGAGACATGGTCTTGAAATGGGATAGGGAAAATGAACCAAAGGGAAAACATTCAAATTTTCAGAATCTATGGCTCGAACCTTTCTAGGTAGATGAGAAAATTGGGGAAGGAACTTATCAGTTGTAAAATATGAGGGGGGGACTTGACACTCTCCCAGTGAATGGCCAATCCATAAAACAATATTTCTGTTAAAAAAAATGCATTTGTTTTCAAGTTATTTTATTTTGTAGGTGTTAGGTAGGCTGATTGTGAAGTCCTTTATTTCTATTTTTCTTTTGTGTAGTATTTCAGTACAATAAAGTTATGTTCCAAAAAGCATTGGTTGAACTTAATCAATATGGTGTAGCGAACTCTGTTCTTGACTCATACTTACATGCAACACAAGAAACGTTGGGAAAACTGCATTTTTCTTAAAAGAGTTATGTATCTAATACTTATGAATAAACAATCTTGGAAAATTATGAAGTGTCTGCCTAGTATTCTGGTAAAACCTAAAGGGAGATGTGGTAAGTTGGAAACGATCACATGTACCTCAAGACAAAGTGAGGAATAATTTCACCTTAACCATCTCATATTGCAGATAACACATGTCCTCCTCTCCCACTCGCTCAGGGCATCTCTGCCAAAAATAAATCAATTATATCAAATGAGCATGAAGTATGAGAGGGTATGTAGATAACTCCATCGAGGCTATGAACACTCGCTAGAAGTGGAGCAAGGTCTGTGATGTCGGGGTGACTTCGTCAAGGCGATGGATGCTAGATAGAAGAAAAGAAACACCACAACAAGTGAATGATGCTAACTAAAAGGACTTGTGCCGGTGAATGATTTACTCGACTCTTTTCAAAAGGGGGCATGGGTCATGGTCAAGAAGAAATAAGGTGGAATAAAGGATGAAACTCCATAGGGGGGCCTGAATTCAAGAATCGAAATTTTTTTAAACGTAAGGATAGAATAGACTCTGACAGAAAAAAACCCAGTTAGGTTCTTAACCAACTTCTGCATCAACTAAGCCCGAGGAAGGAACAAATATTCTTCTTTCGTCCAATAAATCACCATTTTTTGAGCGTTGAACACACCCTAAAATCCTTATGAAAGTTTCTCATTTTTGGGTACCACTTGTTTTCTTTTACTGTCTAATTTGGGTTCACTTTGGGGGATGGTTTCTTTTGTTTTGTTTTCATGACTCTTATCAATCAAGTCAGAGTGTTTGAACTTGTTAAATGAAACCTTGTGTCTAAAATAACTTGACATCCTAACTAAGAATCTGCAACTAACATTGCAACTAACGTGCCTGTGTTCGGCGTTTGAAAAATTCAAGAAGGTAAAGTGGCCACACAATTACACTAATCATCGATCGTTGATGCATCATCGACATTGACAGAAGGTGGGATTAGTTTGTATGAGTTATTCACCATGAAGTTTTGAGAGATAGTCGATCCCCGTCGGCATCGACAAAGTACGGGAGGGATAGACATTGACAAAATCCATAAAGAAATCATCAATAGTCGATGATCGATGCACTTTCTCAAGGTTGGGGAAAATATGAAAAAGGTTAAAAGAATTGATTACTTATGCGTTAAAGAAACCGTCGATCTCTTATACCCGATACACTTTTGACATCGTGAATATTTTGATAGAGGAAACCTATGAGAACTTGGGTGGGTTTATCATTGATCGTCAATCCTTGATACTCTTTAGTGTCAGAAAGATAGGATCTGGTTTTGGAATGTGTATCTTAAGGAAAGTCCATATTTCGATTAACACAAGTAAACAAAGATGTTGGTCTCGAGTGCCACTTGTCTTTATCCCGTAGGGTTGTCACACAACCTGGTTTCGTCCCTAGTCATATTAAGGTTCCATGTGTCCTAGTCACGACTCCTAGTCAACTTTTCCATGTAAGCTCTGTATGAAAATTTTGATCGGCGTTAGAGATTTTGTAAGAAGATATCAATGAAAAGTTTCAAAGAAAAATATCGACCCCCGACTCACCAACTGGACTGGTGAAATGATGGGATGTTTTCAACATAAGATACAATCAGATTATGAAATTTAATAGACCAGTTAATGTTTCATCCTGCATTTGTTTCTACCTCATGCATCGATTGAACAACAACAATGTGAAATCGTCGATAGGCCATGTTACAACCTGCGCCCGTGTCGTCAACTCATGATCGAATTTAATTTTAAACGTATTTGAATATCTAGCAGTAGATTTAATAGAACTGCACTCATAACCCAAATTGAATGGCTGATGTGACAAGGTAAGTTCATCCCTGTTTAAATATCTAGAATGGATTTGAAAAATTTCATTGTGCACACAATTTTGAATTTCAGAGCATCCAAAGAAGAAAATAAATCATCTTGAGACTGTGTTGATCCTTAGATTATCAAAACCAGGTTAAACAAGCTACAAAGGTATGTGTTCAAGTTTTTTAATTCGGTGGTCATGATTTATATATCCATCTGATTTCTTACATGGTCTCTAACTATGATATAGCTGCAGGTAAAATGTCACCAAGAAATCCAACCACCAAACACTTACCAAGAGAACCCAAGCTAAATGAAGTTGAAACAAGTGAAGGTTCTTCTCCTAGTACAATGAGGAAGTTGGAGTACACTCCCAAGGAAAAGCCAGTCACAAAAACCTCAGTAAAGAAATCCTTTTTCCAACCTTCGGTCTTCGATGAAACAAAATCAAGCACCAAATCTGAAGTATTTCTCCCACAGTGGGGGGACCTTTCCAACAGAATCAACTTGGAGGAGTACCTAGAGTGTATCTCACAAAATGACCTGGATGTAAGGGCGCTCAATGACCAGGTGTTCCCAAACATCCGATGACCATATTTTCACATGTTAGCCAGCAAAACCCCGGTTTTCCCTTGCATAGAGGTTCTAAAGTGGCTAATCGACCATACATATGCACATAAATGTTTAATAAACAATGAGAATGGTGGTTGTGTTGGAGTTTTCCTCCTGACAGAAGTCCAGAAATACTACAAGCTCAAAGAGGCCTAAGAGAGACTAAACACAAACTTCATGGTGAAGTTCTACGAACTCCACCACACCAGTCGGTTGATCACCTCATAGTTGAAGGAGGACAAGAAGTTTACCAACCAGAGAAATGGTTGGTATGGGACAGTCATCTTGAGGGAGCCATACATCTATTTTATGTCTCACATCTGACGACTATATGGAGATAAATACTTCTCCAAGTTTTCAGAAGCATGGATGCCCTTGGCATACATGGTGGTGATCTTCGGAAGCCTCTTTAACTGGGGAGAGATAATTTCCAAGAAATTGAGCATATGTGTACAATAGGCTCAGATGTTGAAAGAAGGGGAAACAACTACTTTCCACATGGCCTCGTACCTTGTCGATGTCATTTTTGTGATAAATTTCTTCGCTGACATGAATTTAAGATGGCATGTTGCAGAGCTCCCTGTTCACATTTATTTCAACATAATCTGGGGGAACATGTACCAAAAATACTATGCACTCATCTGCGATGAATTCATCGCTCGTATTCATTTTATTGTATTTAAAAAGGAATGCCCAAGATTATCCACAACAACCAAAAAAATGGTAGTGAAGGTAGGCCATTGGTATTTGGATGAATGCCCAAGATTATCCACAACAACCAAGAAAATGGTAGTGAAGGTAGGCCATTGGTACTCCCTACTCATGTCCCAAAATGGCTCATTGTAGGTGAAATATACTATAATACCATCCTATAGGGCTATAACGCCACACTAGTCAAGGAAAACAAGCAGACTTTCATACCCTATGGTTTCCATGTGGGGTTTTATCTGGTAAAGGAAAATGCTCGAGCCTGGTCCTCCAACATTCTTCACAGGTATCATCCTGTTGACCATACACACATGATAAATTTAAGGATGAAATTTTCATAGAGAGCACTCAGGACTGGGAAGAGGTAGTGCAGAGGATGGCCAACCCAAATATGACTAGGTTCAAGGCCATGAGCATGGATGAACAAGTGGAGACAATAGAGGAGTCGACTCAAGAGGCCCGCAGAGCCAAGGAAGAAATCAGAGTGACAAAGACTACAAAGGCACAAAGAAGAGGATTTATCTTGCTAGAAGGGGCAGAAAGAATCATTGATCAGTTACAGAGTGACCTTGATATAGTAGAGATGTCGATGATTCTCATTGATGACCTAATCGAAATAAGAGGAGAGCCAAGTAGCCTAGAACCAATTCAACTTGAAGAAATCACTGGGATAGAAAACCCTGAAGTTCCACCACCATAGATCATATAACTATGGGGGATTTAAACCCATCTTGAGATATCTTGGAAACAAGGTAGGAAAAGTGTAACAAACCCCTTTTTCTACTTAATAACCATCTATGATGATGATGATAGTTTGGAGGTTTCCCTAGTGACTCTAGTGAATATTACAGAGGAAAAAGAACCTAAGAGAGAATCTACCCTATGTTCTGATGCTCCAATTTAGGGCCTTCTGCAGAGAGAGAATGAGGTCAAAAGTGCCTTAGACACTGAGCTACTCGACTTGTCAAAAATCCCAATGTATATATCGAGGGATGAGTTGGGATCGGGAGGTCAGAAAGAGGAAATTATACAACAAGAAATCGACACACCGACAACCGATTACCAAGTAAGTATCGGATCTATCCCTGACTCTTCAATTTTGGTCGATGCCTCACCATCCGATGCACAATAAATGGAGGTTGATCCATCGGGACATATAGAAGAAGTATAGGAACCAATCTTGGAGCAGATACATATGACTGAGAGCTTGGGAAATACTCTAACGTGGGGAGAACAACAAATCCCCGAACCTGTTGATGAGGTTGCTGACATAAAAGCAATCGTCTATGAACGGAAGAGAAAGTCCATCATGAAGAGGACCACTAAAAATAGGAGGCTCACGTTAGACAACTCGATCCTCATCACTACAAAGGAGAAGCTGCTCATCACAGAACATGCCAAGACGCCCAAGCTTATCAATGCAGGGATGGATATCACCGATGCCACATTAGATAGATAAATAACAAATGAAAAGGAGTTGGCTGCTACACTTAAGGAGTTGGAGCATCTCTACCATTTGGAAAAATACTATCAGGACTCCACATAGGCAACGATGTTTTTGAGAAGTGAGTTTCAATATGTCTATGACAAATTCACGAATGAACGACACCTTTTCACTACAGGTATAGCTGATTTCCAGGAAGACATCCTTATGGCACTAGCGACGTGCAAAGATGTGGAAAGGTGGTATGAGAAGGCTCACCAAGCAGTAGAAAGGATTGATTACCTCAATGTGCTTCAAAAGGGTCGAGAAACTGAAGAGCATGACATTTGGGTGTTGAGGTACAACAACATAGATCAGATCAGGAGAGCAGCCGAATACTGGGTGAAAATGGCCTAGGAACCTCAGCAGGAGATTTAGGAGAAATGGGCCGATTACAAAAAGAGTTGGGAAAATATTAATTAGGAGATTAAAGACATTGGCCTCCTAGAGTTCAACTCATATGAGGACGTTGTTGACCTGCATGACATAGTCAAGCAACATGTAGAACAAGACTTAGAATGGACAACAGAGATAGAAAAGGTGTGGTTCATGAAGTGTTTGATCAAGGCTTGAGAAGTTTTGTAGTGGTTAAGTGTTAAAATAGTCAAGTACAGAGCACGAGCAGTAGAAGTGAAAGAAATTATTTCAGCCCTGATGGACCAACACAGGTTCCCATATGCCAACACATGCGAGGAACTCTTCGTCAAGTGGTCAGATTATGAGAAGAGTCATCCACTTCATTAAAACTATTTGATGATTCTTAGAGAATAAAGAGATGAAAGAGCCATGTGGCGATGTTTTGTTTTACTTTGCTTGCATTCGTAATATCTATTTTTAGTTAATGATTCATTATAAATAAGAGGATTGACCTTTTAGAAAAGGTCGATGGTTTTGGAAAAGACCCTCATTTTTGGAATTGTAAAGAACTATTTCCGAACCACCTTAATTTAGAAGTCATGTTTAGTACTAGAGACAAACATTTCTTTTTCATCAAAGGCGTTGGGTGATTGGATGTGAGGAGGAAATACTTCCAACTTTATTTCATGAATGGATGTTGTAATGAGTAAGAGTTTTAGAATCTATTGATAAGATAGTTGTTTCAATATTTTTGTAGTTCTTGTCTCTAATGATGAAATCAAATTGTTGTGCTAATGTGTGATTAATTCTAGAGGTAAGGAAACTATTTTTCTTTCCATCATTTTATTGCATGTATGTTTTCTTTCGATAATTGTATCTCAGTCAATAATTGAAATACCAAAAAGTTAATGTATTAGTACTAGGCTTGTCATAGGTGTGAATATCTTTTTCTGCATTCTTGAGCACAATGGTTATCCCAAGCTCATCCTTCTTTAGTAGTTAATATAAACCCCTTTTACGAGTTGGTACATACCAACACACATATTTTTATCAGACCCATCTAAGAAAAGAAAATACAAAGAAGATAATTTTTAAACTGAAGGAGGAACTTTCATAAGAATATATCTTGTAAATCAATATGCAAATCCCATCGATAAATTGGTTGGATCGAAAGATCTGGATAACCATTTGACCATCAAATGCTGCAAAGTTTGATTGGTCCTTTGTGGCGGGTTTGGTTCCTACTATTGATTTAAAGGGATTTAAGACCCCTCAACAAGTCCCTTAGACAATGTCCATCCTCTCTAAGGCTCTAACACAAACTGGCTAGGAATCTCTCTACTAGGGGATCCATGAAATACATATGAAACATGAGTGGTCATAAAAACCTTCACATAGGATTTTCACGTAATTCTCACGAGAAACCACTCACAGACATAACAAATGCATTCTCCATGTAAGTCCTAACTTTGCAAGTTGTTTTCAATGTCCTTTATGGCTATCTACTCTTTCCCAACACTATTAACTCTAGTTTTTCTTCTCCTATTTTTGTTCTGAACGTATATTGTAGAAAAGTCCCCCCTTTCCTACTCAAATTTCTTTTTTCCTTCTTCCCCCATGATTTCTTTACTCTCACTCTTTCCCTAATTACAATTACACTCAACCCATACTATCATAACTACATGAATTGTGTTAGGGATGTAACCTCCCTAACCCCCCACGGAGGTACAATAGTATATTTTTCATGAAATAAAGGATAACATTAGCTAATAAGGCCTATTTAATAATTTGAACAAGTCTAATGTAAGAAGACATAATAGAAGCTTCCACTTCTAGAAAGATCTTCGTCTAGAATGTTCCTTAGAAGATAAAAGTAGTATAAATAAGAGTAGGAGGCATGATAAAGTCTTGTCTTGATAATTATTGAAATAGAGCCCTACTCTGTTAGAGGTTACCCCCTTGAAGAGGAAAGTAAACATTGCTTTCTATCAATAAAGGTATCATTTATGGTGTTTTGGTTCTCTACTTTTGTTGGTCTACTAGTAATTGCTGCTATATTTATGTTTTCTGCTATTTATAATACATTAAGTACCTAACAAGTGGTATCATATAATTTTCCTCTACACAAAATATGGGAATTATTTTTTTAGGGTAGAGATGTGTAATATCGATGTATTTAAAGCACAAAGATCTATCATTAAATGGGAAGAAATGCGGTGGGAAAGACTACACGTAGCAAATATAGACAATTTTACGAGGTTACTTAGAAATAAATGTTTCACCTTGTTGGAAACCTATGTAACCTCTATTGGTACCCTTCGAGTAGTACCGCATTAGATAGAATCCATACACGATGATCACTCCCATGTACCATGAGGTATATCAAGAGTCCCCCAGGTCTCCTAAGACTAGCTCTAGATCAGTTGATCAACCTCCTGACTGCTATAGTGACACCAAGAACAACACTCAAGAAGATACTCTCTAGTACCTAGGTAATTGAGTAGTACAGCTAAGGGTACAATTGAGCCTCCTTAGTTGGTGCCCTGCGATATTGGGCGGAGTACTAACATTTGACCTTGCATTTATATTAGAGAGCTATAGCACAGGAAAAACCCTTGTCTGTAAGAACCTTGTAAACCCTAACCTTTGGGAAAGAAAAACAACAACAAAGGAATAGAAGGGATCTATTACCGCAAACCCTGGCTTCTATATCCCGGTTGCAATATTCCTACATAATTTTTCTTGTTAACAATTTGGGAACTTTGTCACTATAGTGTTATTTAGGCCAAAGTCTAACTTCGTAGAAGTTTAAAAAAGGTATATAGTGGTCCCACCAACACCCTTATTTGGGACCTATCCCATTAGATTCTTGTCTTCAACCTGATCATCGTGGTACCTATCATTTTTAAGCCTTTCTGTTATGTGTACCCAACCCCCTTCATGGCAGCCTTATTTGGGACCTATCCCATTGGATTAACCTTTTCACCCTAATCGTCGTGGTACCGATCACTTATAATCCTATTTTCTTGTGGTCCCACCCACCTTTCCCGACATCCTTATTTGACACCTATCCCATTATATTTCCCTTGTCATCCTGATCACAATGAGATATATCACTTATCCAACTTTTTTCGGTGGACCCATTATCCATTCTAGGCAACCCAACTTTCCACATGGCCACCACTCACACTCAAGAACCGCAGGCCGAAATCAAACATAACAAGGCCCAATTTGACTGTTTTGAGGAATAATTCCATACTCAATTTTCCAAATTTGAAGGTCGTTTTAACCAATTAGAAGAAAATTTTGACAGCAAATTTGGCACCCTCAATGCCACTCTCAACCATTTGTTGAACTGATCCCAAGATCCTCCCTTCCATGAGAAACCCTCCAAAGTAGATGGTCCTGACTCCTCCCATACTATGGCCTTTCATTCCAACCCCTTTCATTGTGACCCCCATCTTCCCCAAGTTGAGGTCAATAAATTTGATGGCTCTGATCCCACGGGTTGGGTCACCCAAATGGAGCATTATTGTTCTTTGCAGGGAATTACTGATGAGTTATCCAAAATTCATTATGTTGTCTTCTCTATGGATCCTAAATGTTGGAAATGATGGTGAAAATGGAATAAAAATTCATGCTAGGGGTATGTTTCTTGGACCTAGTTTGTTATATATATTTATAATCGCTTTGACACCGACACCCACTATTTAGGTCGTTTGACCAAGTTGAAACAATCTGGCACAATGGAAGACTTTCTAATTAGCTTTGAACACTTGGATTTTAGAATAGAGGGCATGAAATATGATTTCTTTAGGAATGTTTTATTAGTGGCCTAAAGGATGAAATCTTAGCCTAGGTCCTCATGGCTCTCCCCTAGACTTCGTTGGAAGCTACTAAATGCACCAAAGAAACACAAAAGGTTGTATTTTCCCAAAATAGAGAACCCTCTTTTACTCCCTGCCCTCGACCTACCAATCCATCCCCTCATTCCACCCCTATCAATATCTAGAAATTAACTTGGGTAGAAATGGTTGAACATCAACTCAAGGGTCTTTGCTATAATTGTGATGAAAAATATTTTACGAGGAACAAGTGTAAGGAACACAAAATTTTTATGGCCATTTTTTATGATGCTGCCGATGAGGATTATGAAGCTTCCCCTATGGAAGATCTACCCCCAACAAATGATACTACTCTAGTCGCTAATCCACTATAAATTGAACCGTTGATTTCACTGCACACCCTCACTAGCTTATCTCCTCCCAAAACCTCAAGCTCATTGGCTACATTAAACATAGGAGAGTCATAATCATTATTGATAGTGGAAGCATCCATAATTTTATTCACCGTCTTATTTCCCAAGAAACCAATTTCTATACACATGTGGTCAACAATCTTCAAATCATGATTACTAATGGTAGTTCCATGAAAGGTGGTGGGCATTGTGAAAATGTGTGGCTAGAAATTGGTTAGTACCACTTGAAATATCATATGTCTTCTATTGACATGGGAGGTTGTGACATTGTGCTCAATGTTGAATGGTAACACACTCTGGGCCCCATCCTCATGTATTTTAAGGAATTAATCATGTAATTCCAATAGGAGGGAAAACACTATTGGTTCCAAGGAATCACAAGAGGCTCCCCTGATATCATGAGTTCCCATCAAATGTAAAATATCCTAGTAAAAGGTCAATCTGGAATTATTTCCCAACTCCATTCCATTCAATAAATTTAGATTCCCTTTGTGCATATTGACCTCTAATCTATCATCTCCCAACACCAAGCCATTTTTACCACTCTCCATGGACTTCCCCCTTCTCGTGGTGTTCATGATCATTCCATTCCTCTAGTCCTACGGACCCTTCCTCCCAATGTTCTCCCTTATATTCATCTCTTTTCCCAGAAGAATGAAATTGAGAAAATTGTTCAAGAATTGCTCGAAGTAGGTTTATCATTCCTCATACCAACCCCTATTATTCACTTCTATTCATGGTACTCTAGAAATAAAGCACTTGGACCATGCATCCATAATTTCGCTCCCTCAACAAACTCACCATCAAAGAAAAATTTATCGTTCCTATCATTGATGACATGTTGGATGAATTGAGCGATGCTCAATATTTTACTAAACTTGATCTCCATTGTGGCTACCACTAGATACATATGGAAGAGGAATACATTCCAAATAATTCATTTAGAACTCATGAGGGTCACTATGAGTTCTTGGTCATGCCCTTTGTCTTCTATAATGCTCCCTCCATTTCCAATTTTGCTTGAATCATGTCTTCCATCCTTTCCTCCATCATAATTGTTTCTTCATTTTTCTTTATGGAATTCTCATCCATGATAAAACTTGGCAATCCCATCTCACCCATGTGGATCAATTTCTCCATCTACTCTCTCAACACAAAATTTTCCTCAAACAATATAAATGTGTCTTTGGAGCCTTAGAAGTGGAGTACCTAGGTCACGTTGTCAGAAAGGATGGCATATGTGTGCATCCTAATAAAATTGAATCTATGGAGGATCGACATCACCCTAAAACTCTTAATATCTTGCATGATTTTCTGGGTTTAGTGGGCTATTATCTCAAGTTTGTTAATAATTATGGTAAAATTGTTGTACCTCTCACTACTCTCCTTAAAAAAAAAAGCCTTCACTTTGACTTTATCCGCTGATCCATCCTTCCATTTCTTGAAAGAGGCCATGTGCACAAATTTTTTCCTTGCACTTCCCAACTTCACCAAGACTTTTGTTCTCAAATGTGATGCTTCATGGAAAGGAATTGGGGAATTCCTCTTACAAGATGGCATGCCTTTGGATTTCACTAGCAAACAAATTTCAGAGAGACATTTTGGCCAATCGATAGATGAAAAGGAAATGTTGGCTATTCTACATGGCATGGATCTATGTTGTCCTTATATATAAGGACAATGCTTCCAAATTTAAATTGATCATCATAGCCTCAAATATTTTTTGGAATAACAAAATTCATCTTTGGATCAACAAAAATGGTGCCCAATCTATTTGGAAATGATTATTAGATCACTTATAAGAAGGGAAAAGAGAATTTTGTTGTTGGCACTCTTTCTAGGAATTCTAAAGAAGAAGGATCCCTCTTTTCCATCTCCTTCATTGTACCAGATTGGATCCAAGTTGTTCGCTAGGAATGGTTGTAAGACCCAAAACTTTCTCTCATGATCCAACAATTGCAAAGCTATTCTCAAGCTTCTCCAGGGTACTCTTGGAACATTGAAGAGCTTCGCTACAAAGGTCATTTTTATTTAAGAAAATAGTCATAACTTAAATCCACAGTGATTTCTAATATTAACTCTCTACTCACAACTCAACATTCCAGGTTTACCAAAACCTATGAATGGGTCAAATGTTCATTTTTATGGGACAATATGAAACATGAAATATGCACCTTTGTGATTGAATGTGATATTTGTCAACACAATAAAGGAGAAACAAACAAATATACAAGCACACTCCAACCACTTATGATCCCCCCTACTATTTGGAGGGATATTTCTATGGATTTTATTATTGTCTTACCTAAATTGGTCAATAAGTCAGTCATCATGGTGGTAGTAGATCATCTTTCCAAATATGCTCATTTCTATTCTCTTCAACACCCGTTCACCACATCCACAGTGACTCAAATTTTAATGGATAATATATTCAAAATTCATGGCATGCCTCATTCTATTGTCTCTGACCACAATTCAACTTTCACCAACAAATTTTGGAAAGAATTGTTCAGTCTCCAGGGAACCCAATTTCATCTCAACACCTCTTATCATCCCCAAACTGATGTCCAAACTAAATTTTTCAAAAAGTGCTTGGAAACATATTCGCGGTGTTTTCCATCCGACAGACAAAATCAATGAGCTCAATGGTTACCCCTATCTGAATGGCGATACAACACATCTTAACATACTTCTACTCGCATGAATCCTTTCGAAGTAGTCTATGGGAAAAATCTACCATCGGTTATCTCATACATTCTATGTATATCCAAGGTTCAAGAGGTTGACAACAATCTTACAATCCGAGTTACCATTCTTTGTACCCTCAAAGAAAATTTGGTCATGGATCATAATCGCATGAAGAAACAAGTAGATCAGGGTCATTCTAAATGTCAATTTGTTGAAGAGGACCAAGTTTTTCTTCATCTGCAACCTTATAAGTAGACTTCACTCAAATATAAACACTATCATAAACTTGCTCCCAAATTTTATTGTCCTTATACAATTTTCCAGCGAGTGGGGCCTATGGCCTACTATTTATCTCTACCCAATCATTCTAAGTTCCATCCTATTTTTCATGTCTCATGCTTAACGAAAGTGATTGGAACTAAGTGCCAAATTAAAACTAATCTCCCTGAGTTGGATGAATAAGGTTCTATTTGGTTGCAACCACAAGTAGTATTGGACCAATGAGAATGCCATATCCATCAGTGAACCATCAAGTAAGTGTTAGTTCAGTGGAAATATACAACTCTAGAATATTCCACATAGGAGTTGGCCACCATTCTGCAACAATTTACTCATCTCAAGACTTGAGGATAAGGATATTCTTTAAGTGGGGGGTGGGGGGGGGGCATGTTAGGGACCTAACCTCCCTAACCCCTCACGTAGGTAGAGTAATATATTTTCCATCTAATAAAGGCCTACATTAGTTAATAAGGCATATTTAATAATATGAACAAGTCTAATGTAATAAGACATGATAGAAGATTCCACTTTTAAAAAGATCTTCCTCTAGAATGTTCCTTAGAAGATAAAATTAGTATAAATAAGAGTAGGAGGAATGAGAATGTATTGTCTTGAGAATTATTGTAATAGAGAAGTACTATGTTGGAGGTTTCCCCCTCAAAGAGGAAAGTGAACATTTATTTCTATGAATAAAGTGTTATTTATAGTGTTTTGGTTCTCTACATTTTGTTGTTCCCCTGGTAATTTCTTCTATATTTATCTTTTCTGCTATTTATAATACATATGGTACCTAACAAGTTTACTCTCCCACTGGCCTCTTACATGAATTCAATGATTGAGTGTTTAATAAGTCAAAGGGATAATAACTTTGACAAAATAATTATTGAAGGTGCCATAGGATTCTAGGCACGTGGAATCCCATCAAAATCCCCCATTAGTACCCCTCTCTTATGGAATCATATCCCCCTAAGGCTTTGGTCCATGTATGTATACAACGATGGTGTATTTAATTTTATTATTTCGATGTACAATGCTTACATATTACATCATTGGTCCCTTGACCATTCATGATATTCACAAATATACAATGCTACACCAGGGATTACAATTTGGCTAGTACAATATTTTTCCCCTACAATTTGCACTTTCTTTAGTGCACATCACCACATAGGTGTACATGTATACATACATAATATTTCACATCAAAACGTTTGACAATTCTATCCTTTAATAACCCCTGCAAGAATTCCAACTAGCTCTGTCATTACCCTCAACTTGCACAACCCAAGGAAGTGTACCCCCTCTTCTAAACCGTAGTCTCTCAGGCTCTCCCACTTCCCTTCTAGGGCTTCAACACGGGTTGGACAGGAAGTCTTATATTTGTGGTTCCAAGAACTCTAACTACACTAAACTAGAGTCTTTGTACACTTATGTACCAATGCACTTTCAAATTTCCCCAAAATCTACAAAATGTTCTGGGTACTCTTTCTGCATGGCCTCCTCATGCTCCCACATGGAATATTTAGGACTATATCATGTCCAATGGACCTTTACTAGGCCAATGGTTTAGTTACTAAGAACTTTATCTTTCTAGTCCAAGATGTGCACCAACAACACCCAAAAGTCCCCTTCATGCTCCACCTGGATCACAATGTAATCAATCATGTGGTTAGGATCATACACATCATCAATAAAGACACATTAAACACACTATGAACACACATGCATATATAAAATGAAAGTATGTATGCAACTTGTCCTATCCTATTTGGTATTTCAAATGGTCCACGATATCTCTCTACTAACTTTGGGAAACTTCCCAATTCCAACGAGCTATTTTAGCCTTTAATTTAAAAAACACTTGCTCACCCACTTTGAATTCCCTATGTGCTCTTCCTTGATCTCTATAGTTTTTATTCCCATCCTATGTAGCATATAAATTATTCTTTATCTTTACCATATTCTCTTCCTTTTCTCTTACCAATTCTGTCTTAATAATGTATTTTTTGGTAGGTTATCCCAATTTACTGGCGTGTTGCATTTTCTTCCATACAAGGCTTCAAATGGGCTCATCTTCAATGATGCATGATATCCATTTTTATAATAAAACTCAACCAAATGAAAATATTATTCCCATTGGGAAGGTTGATCCATTACATAAATTCATAGAATATCTTCAATTATTTGGTTGATCATATTTAGCTTCCCATCTGATTATGGATGATATTTTGTGATAAAATTAAGATTTGTCTCAAAGCCTTTAAAAAAACCTGTCCAACAATTGGATGTGAACTTGGGACCTCTTTCCAACACTATGGCCTTAGGCACACCATGTATCCCAACAATTTCTTTCATATAAATCTTTGCACCATTGGATGCCTTGTGAGTCATATTGATTGGTATAAAATGTGTAGGCTTTGTAAGCTTGTCCACCACTACCATGATGGAATCATGCTTCCTTGTTGTTCTGGGAAGCTTGTTAATGAACTCTATGGTAATAATATCCCATTTCTATTTAGGAATGGGAGATTTTTGTAGCAATCCTATTGGATGTTTTTGCTCAATCTTTACCTTCTGGAATTATATGTGTCTAGCTATAAAAGCATCCAAATATTCTTCATTCTAGGTCAATAATATTGGCCTATTACAATTGTAATTGTTTTCTAGTACCCTGGATGTCCAACATGTGGCACATCATGCATCTATTTTCGAACTAAATTTCTCAATTCCTAAGAATTAGGAACATAAACTCTATTGATGTACAAGAGGATTCCATCATCTTCCAAATTGTAATATTTAAATTTATATTGTACATTACTCCACTGTCACTATAAATTCTAAAATTATTTTAAATCTGTCTTGAACATACTAATGGTTGTGGTGTGCATTTCATGCATCCTCGTCCCCAGTTAATTAGCCACTTTATTCTCTTTTCCCTCAATGTGATTTATATCAAAATCATACTCATTGAGGAATTCCAACCATATTTTTTGGATTCATGTTATTCCATCCTCTGAGATAATGTTGCCCAAATAATGGATATACTTATGATAAAAAGTACACTTACTCAACTTGGCATACAATTGGAATTCTCTCAAAACCTGTAGCAGTATCCTCAAATGTTTCTCATGTTCCTCCTCTATTTTGGAGTAGATAATAATATCATCCAAGAAAACAATAACAACTTTTTCCAAGTAATCTCTTAACATTCCATTCATTAGACACATAAAAGTAGTTGGTTCATTTATCAAACCAAATGACACCACCAAAAACTCATAATGACCATACCTTGTCTGAAATGTTGTCTTCCTAGTATCTTCTTCTTTGATTCTCACTTGATGATAACTTGATCTCAAATCAATATTGGAAAATATGTTTTCTCCCTTCAACTAATAAAAAAGATCATATATCCTTGGAAAATAGTAATTTCTCTTTATAGTAACATTTTTCAATTATCTAAAGTCAAAGCATAACCTCAAATTTACATAATTTTTATTCACAAAAAGCATTGGGGCACTCTAAGATGAAACACTTGGGCATATGTACCCCTTATCCAACAATTATTCTAGGTGTATCCAAAACTCCTTAAGATCTGATGCACTCATTCTATACAAAATCTTGGATACTGGGGTAGCTCCAGGCATCAAACAAATAGAGAATTCAATGTCTCTCTTTGGTGGTAATCTCGACAATTCCCTAGACACGTATTCATACTCTTTCAAAACTGAATAGTCTTCAAGATTTGGCTTCTTATTCTTTGTTGTCTCCTCCATATGTGTTGCATTTATTTGGAACCCATTTCTAAAACTTCTTTTCAACTACGACACTGAAATCTCTCTAAAAAATATTGTCCTTAGAGTACCTTGACCTATCGTTGAATTCTCTTCCTCATGAAGGCATGTGAAATCCTTGTTGTATCATTCTAGTATAGTATGATTCATGTCCATCCAATCCATGCCAATTACACAATCATACAATCCAAGTGATATGATGTTCAATTTTTCCTTAGTGTTGAATCCATCCATGTTCACTACACAATATTTGACAAGCTCATTGATTTTTATTTTGGTTATAGTGTCTAGATTAACCAACCAATACTTTTCATGCATAATTTTATTCAATTTAAATCTTTCAACCATATTAGGATCTATATAGCTATGACTAGAAATACAACAAATAAAAATAGCTATGGGATGATTATCAATCTTACTTTTCACCTCAATCACGTGGGACTGATATTCTTCTTGTATATTGTCCAAGGCTTCATAAATCCCTGGCACGCTCCAGCTGATGTCTTCTATTGCATAAACTTCCTAAATGTTATGCATAATCCTCTTCCTATCTCCCTTATGAGGAAAATATTTATACATATGGTCTCCCTCACATCCCCAACACTTTATGGGTTGTTGTCTTGACCTTTTCCCCAAGTAATATATCATATTAGGCTCACTTTGTTCTTTCTACCCTTTCCTATATTATGTTTTCTGCTATTTATAATACATCAAGTATCTAACAAGTGGTATCATAGCACTTTCCTCAACAAAAACTGTGGGAATTATTTTTTTAGGGTAGAGACGTGTACTATCGATGTCTTTAAAGAACAAAGATCTATCATTCAATGGGTAGAAATGTGGTGGGAAATACTACACGTAGAAAATATAGAAGATTTCATGAGGTTACTTAGAAACATATGTTTCACCTTGTTGGAAACCTATGTAACCCATGTTGGTACCCTTCGAGTAGTTCCACATCAGACAAAATCCGTGCATGACCATCACTCCCATGTACCATGAGGTATATCAAGAGTCCCCTAGGTCTCCTAAAACTAGCTCTAGATCAGCTGATCGGCCTCGTGACTTCTATAGTGACAACTAGAACAACACTCAATAATATACTCTCTATTACCTGGGTAATCGAGTAGTATGACTAAGGGTACAATCGAGCCTCCTTAGTTGGTTCCCTGGGATATTGGGTGAAGTACTAATATTTGAACTCACATGTATATTAGAGATCTATAGCACAGGGAAAACCCTTGTCTGTAAGAACCCTGCAAACCCTAACCCTTTGGAAAGAAAAACAACAACAAAGGAATAGACAAGATCTATTACCACAAACCCTACCTTCTATATTCTAGTTGCAATATTCCTACATAATTTTTCTTATGAACAATTTGGGCACTTCGTCACTGTAGTGTTCTTTAGGCCAAAGTATAACTTTGTAGGAGTTTAAATAAAAATATATAGTGGTCCCACCAACACATTATTTGGGACCTATTCCATTAGATTCATGTCTTCTCCCTAATCATCTTGGTACCTATCATTTTTAAGCCTTTCTATTATGTGGACCCAACCCCATTCATAGCACCCTTATTTGGGACCTATCCCATTGGATTCACCTTTTCACCCTGATTGTCATGGTACCAATCACTTATAATCATATTTTCTTGTGGTCCCACCCACCCTTCCCAACATCCTTATTTGACACCTATCCCATTGGATTTCCCTTGTCACCCTGATCGCAGTGAGATATATCACCTATCCGACTTTTTTTAGTGGACCCACTACCCATTTTAGGCACCCCAAATTTCGACATGGCCACCACTCACACCATAGAACTACAAGACAAAATCAA
The DNA here is from genome assembly GCA_000966675.3 of Picea glauca. Lineage (NCBI taxonomy): Eukaryota > Viridiplantae > Streptophyta > Pinopsida > Pinales > Pinaceae > Picea > Picea glauca. The sequence continues at coordinate 576,447 of JZKD02S1790717.1, read as the reverse complement.
ACAAAACAAGGCCCAATTTGACTGTTTTCAGGAATAATTCCATACTCAATTTTCCAAAGCTGAAGGCCGATTTAACCAATTAGAAGAAAAATTTGACAGCAAATTTGGCACCCTCAATGCTACTCTCAACCAGTTGTTGAACCAATCTCAAGATCCCCCCTTCCATGAACAAACTTCCCAATTATATGGTCCTGACTACTACCATAATATGGCCTTTCATTCCAACCCCTTTCATTGTGACCCCCATCTTCCCCAAGTTCATGTCAATAAATTTTATGGCTCTGATCCCACAGGCTGGGTCACCCAAATGGAGCATTATTTTTATTTGCAGGGAATTACTGATGAGTTAGAAAAAATTCATTATGTTGTCTTCTATATGGATCCTAAATGCTGGAAATGGTGGTGGAAATAACATAAAAATGCATGCCATGGGTATGTTTCTTGGACCTAGTTTTTTATATATATTTATAAATGCTTTGACACCGACACCCACTATTTAGGTCGTTTGACCAAGTTGAAACAATCTGGCACAATGGAAGACTTTATAACTGGCTTTGAACACTTGGCTTTTATAACGAAGGGCATGGTAAATGCTTTCCTTAGGGAATGTTTTATTAGTGTCCTAAAGGATGAAATCTTAGCCCAGGTCCTCATGGCTCTCCCCTAGACTTGGTTGGAAGCTAATAAGTGTGCCAAAGAAACACAACAAGTTGTATTTTCCCAAAATAGAAAACCCTTTTTTCTTCCCTTCCCTTGACCTACCAATCCTTCCCCTACCAAGATCCAAAAATTAACTTGGGTAGAAATGGTTGAATGTCAACTCAAGGGTCTTTGCTATAATTGTGATGAAAAACGTTTGTTGGGGAAAAAGTGTAAGGAACATAATATTTTTATGGATTTTTTTGAGGATGTTTTTGATGAGGAGATTAAATATTCCCCTATGGAAGAGATACCCCCAATAGATGATACTAATCTGGTCACTAATCCACTAGAAGTTGAACCGTTGATTTCACAACACGCCCTCACTAGCTTATCTACTTCCAAAACCCTCAAGTTCATTGTCTAAATTAAGCATATGAAAGTCATAATCATTGTTGACACTGGAAAAATCCATAATTTTATTCACCATCGCATTGCCTAGGAAACCAATTTCTATATCTGTGTGGTCAACAATTTTCAAATCATGATTGCTAATGGAAGTTCCATGAAATGTGGTGGGCATTGCGAAAATGTGTGGCTACAAATTGGTTAGCACCACTTGAAATATCATATGTTTTCTATCGACATGGGAGGTTATGACATTGTGCGCAATGTTGAATGGTTACACACTCTGGGCCCCATCCTCATGTATTTTAAGGAATTAATCATGCAATTCCAACAGGAGGAACAAAAATGTCAGTTCCAAGACATCACAGGAGGCTCCCTTGAGATCATCAGTTCCCATCAAATGGAAAATCGCCTAATACAAGGTTATTTTGGCATTATTTCCCAACTCCATTCCATCAAGCAACTGTGATTTTGTTTGTGCATGTTGACCTCCAATCTATCATCTCCCAAAACCAGACCATTTTTACCACTATCCATGGACTTCCCCCTTCCCATGATGTTCATGATCATTCCATTCCTCTAGTCTCGGGCACCCTTCCTCCCAATGTTCACCCTTATCTTCATCCCTTTTCCCATAAGAATGAAATTGAGAAAATTGTTCAAGAATTTATCGAAGAGGGTTTATCTGTCCTTGTACCAACCCCTATTATTATCCTCTAGTCATGGTACTCAATAAATAAGGCACTTGGTGCATGCGTCCAAAATTTCGCTCCCTCAAAAAACTCACAATCAAATAAAAATTTCCCATTCCTATCATTGATGACCTGTTTGATGAATTGAGGAATGCTCTTGATATTTTACTAAACTTAATCTCCATTGTGACTACCACCAGATACATATGAAAAAGGAAGACATTCCTAAGACTACATTTAGAACTCATGAGGGTCACTATGAGTTCTTGGTCATTCCCTTTGGCTTGTGTAATGCCCCCTCCATTTCCAATTTTGCATGAATCATGTCTTCCATCCTTTCCTCCATCATAATTTTTTCTCAGTTTTATTTGACGACATTCTCATCTATGGTAAAACTTGGAAATCCCATCTTGTCCATGTGGATCGATTTCTCTATCTACTCTCTCAACACAAAATTTTCCTCAAACAATCCAAATGTTCCTTTGGAACCTTAGAAGTGGAGTACCTAGGTCACGTTGTCGGCAAGGATGGAATATATGCGGATCCTAAGAAGATGGAAGCTATGAAGGATTAGCCTCACCCTAAAACTCTTAAGAGATTGCATGATTTATGGGTTTAATGGGATATTATCACAAGTTTGTTCATAATTATGTTAAAATTGTTGCACCTCTCACTGGTCTCCTTAAAAAACATTCCTTCACTTGGGCTCTATCCACTGATCCATCCTTCCATTGTTTGAAAGGAACTTGGGATTACATCTTACATGTGTAGGATTCTCAATTGTATAAATGCCCCCAGCATGATTTGCAGTGGCTGGTGACATGCTGCCAGCATGACTTATAGATGCTAGTTGCAGATATCCAAAATGTCTTGCATAGGTTGGTGATGAATTCCCAACACGACTAGTAGAGGTTGGTGATGAATCCCCAACATGACAGGCAGAGGTTGGTGATGTATGTGCAGTGTGACTAGAAATGACTAGATTTGTGCACCCACCATGACTTGCAATAGCTGGTTAATGGTCTTCAACATGACTTGCAGAGGTTGTTGACCGATCTCCAACATGACTATCATTAGTTGGTGATATAATGTTAGTATGAATTGCAGTGACGAGACTAGCGATGGTTGGTTGTGAAATTTGAGACCAAGGTTTCGGGAAAGACTGGTTTTGAGAAAGTGCGGGATAGGAAGGGTTCTAGTATACACCATGGCCCTGTCTGACAGAATAGAATCCTCCTCCAAACTTATTCATAAAGGTTTGTAAAGGAATCATCATCGAGGAAGTCGCTTGTGAAGAAAAAGCGACATGACAAGGGTTACTTAGGTGAGGATATATGTTTCCCCCAGATGAAGGAACTTCATGAAGGGGATTGCCCATACTATAAAATTGACTCACCCCAGATGAAACAACATAGGATAGATGAAGGTATACCATGGGAAATGTATTCGTAGGAACTTGCATAGCGGAAGAAGGATAGATGGACGGGATGTAATAAGTAGAATGACCTCCCATTTGAGAACTTTCTATGGGAAAAGTGAAGCTAGGATTGGATTCATAGGAAGGAAGATTCCAACCTCTTACCGTAAGCATTGGTTGAGGGATATGAGTCCCACAAAATGAAAATGGATAATAAGGAGGCATCATGCCCCTAAACCGAAAACTAGGATTCACATAAGAAGACGAGACAGAGGATGGAAAGTGCGAGAACATGTCTGGTTTACCAAGATAAAAATGATTACAGGCCCAAGGTATTAGCCGAGTATCATGACTCTATGTACCACTCTGAAATACAAAAGGATTCGTCCCCATGGAATGAGAAAATACCATGGGCTAGGTAGAATTAAATGAGGGGGTCACAGGGGCTCCATTAACCATATCAATGAAAACTTCCAACACAATATAAAAATCCTAAGGCCAACTAATAATTAGAGAGCATTCCAAAGTAAATAAAAAATGGAAATGAACACAAACAAGATATAGTGGTTGAAAGGGGCCTCCATCACTAAAGTAGGTATGCCTCACCCAAGAGGGGCTTGAGACTCCCTTCAAAAGATCGAAGGTATCTGAATCATTTATAAGATCCCTTGTGGGCTTAACAACAAAGTTGGTTAGATCCCCCCAGAGAGGTAATCCTCCATAAAGGTTGTGTGATGTCCGACCCTTATCTGACCTAGGTTACCTACAAAATAATCCCTACAGGTAACCTATGTGGCTATCTATGTCAAGAAACTAAATACACCATGATGTAACCAATGCATAGGAGAATAGTTGTAAGTCAGGTCCACCATATGGGAAGGGTAACAAAGCCCGAAATATTGAAAACACCACCTCTCACAAAGGTAAAGGCACTAGAAATACCCCCAGATACGAATAGATCCCTAGAAATATCTCTGACGCTAAGAAGGTATTAGAAGGATATCTCTTCAACCAACTTTACGCGACCTTGTGCTTAACTCCAGTGTGAGCGGAGCCTCTTGAAATCACCAATTATACAATGGATTTCACCACTACCTTATGCAAACACATATGTTGAGTTGCATATCCTTGGAGAAGTTTACTCACAAAATCCTATTCCAAGGCTCTAAATATTAAGCTAGTTTGTGCACCCTGAAAAATAAAATCGTTTCTAATCAATTTTAAATTTATCATCATTAGTTTTAGTGGATTTGTTTACTCAAAATATGTGGTAGTGAAACTGATGATGTTATGAATCAACAAGTAAAATAAATGAATATGAATATAATGCAAAGTCCTAACTTCAATTCTCAATAAATGATAAGATTTTAAAAAATGCAACTTTCAATTCAATTATGCAATTTCAAATAATATGCAATCTTTCCATGCATGTATCAAGATCAATAATAAGAACCCAAATGATCAAATTCCAACATGAAAAATGTATATTTGTTTTGTATTTTCAATATAAAGAAATGAAAATGCAAGGATTGAACAACAACTTGATATGTAAACTCTACTGTAAGCAAAAAGAAACAAACCAAGCAGGATAACAAGAGGCAAACACCCAACCCAAGATGTAAGGACAACCAAGGAGAAAGATGATGAGAAAGAAAACCGCCCAAAAATTCAACCAAAGAAAGGTTTCCTATCACTCTTCAGACACTTAACAGTCATGACAGAGACCCAAGAAGACTGAAATATCATCAAAACTTACCCAAAAAACACCAGACTCAACAATCAAGAAAACACAAATGATGTATGTGATTGTTTAAGAAAAAACAATGTATGTACGCATTTGTCAAGGGAAAACCCGCGTATATTTATTAAAACATTTCCAGGTTAAGGATAAGGTCAATAAACTTAGACTCAAAATGAAAATAGGTTTTCAAGCAATCAGACAACAAGAAAACTTGAGCTAATCGAGAGCAATCAAAGGAGAAAAACTCTCCAATCCCTGAAAAGAAGATTCCCTCCCCAGTATGGTCGTTAATTCTGTTACAAGGAAAATCACTCTATGGCATGGGGTAAACCACAACAGATGAAAATGAATGCATAAATCAACTCTAATCTCAAGTATGCTATATAAACAAACATGCTAACAAGACAAGATAAAGCGCCTACCTCGTCGAGACGTTCAATGAAGAGAATTGTTGAGCACTTGACTCAAATCTATACACCTGTAACTTGTCCTCAACAACCAAGATATGCAATAATATGGTGATAATACACTACTACATTGGGCGGAAATTACGATGGCTTAAAATTTCGTTGTAATTTTTTTCCTTTTTTTGGACTAAATTTACTTTTTTTTGGGGGGGGTCCAAATGTTCATCGCTCTAGCGACCAACATTCCACATTGGTCATTATAGCGACAAACTTTCGTTGCTAGAGTGACCAACCATGAGTTAGTGGAAAATGATGATATTAATAATACAGTTGATGATGATGGGACAAATATATTGATCCAAGACATTTATAATGCTCCAATGGATGATGATGTCAACTTGGAGGAGGAAAACTTGCAGGATGATAATGATGACAATGATGAGGACAATGATGATGAATATATTTTGGATAAACCTATCCTTCAAAATTCCATTGAATCCCTATATGAAGGCACAAAAAAAACGTGTTCTCTATGTTGTAATGTTGTTGGTCAACTTGAAGGTATCAAATGGTTTGTCAAACACATGTATGACACATATCCTAAGGTAAGCAACATAATTTTACAGTTTTATGAAATTTTCAACTTTTATTTTATTTTATTTTCAGTGTCAATTGATGTCTAAATTAAGGATGCAATATTTATAATGATTAATATAATTTTAATTATTGATTTTGTTTTTGTATATTGTTGTTGTAGGTTGATAGGTGAATATTT
>JZKD02S1790717.1:553681-567553 GCA_000966675.3 Picea glauca | reverse complement strand
ACACACCCACTTTCTTCCATCATCAATTCATCATGTAAACCATAAACCCTAATTTTCTTTCAAAGTACACAATTTGGTTGACGCAAGTTTTACATTTTCGTCAGTATTTCTTCATTTTTATTTTAGGTTATACATTAATGTATATACAATGTATCTGTGTCATATTTGTGATGAAAAATCCTTTTTTTTCGTTGATTGCTTAATAAACACCATAACAATACTAGAGGCGGGCAACAATGACATGTGAATGGGGCCAACGTTGAAATTTTTTCAAACTGTATCTGTATGCATTGCAATTTGACTTGGAAAGACTATTTGCATGCTTTAATGTTATGAGAGGGTTTATGGACTCAAATTTCACTCACACAACCACTTTCTTCCATCATCATATCATCATGGAAACCATAAACCCTATTTTTCATATGTTCTAGTAGAAATGTTAATGATTCCAAATTTCATATTTGTATTTGACTCAAGGTCCAACTAGCTTGCAAAGTATCAAATTTAATTTCAAGTTGATAAACCAAATATGAAATGAATCCAAGAATCATTTCATATTGTGTCAAGAGAGATGAATGTAAATAATCTTGCGATGAATTAGCTATACTATCGACAAAAAAAATTAGTCGATAGTATAGCTAATTCGTCGCAAGAATATTGTGTCTAATTTGAATGGTGTTACATGGTTTGCAAGGAGTGTAGGTATTATATTATGGTTAAATGTAGTGTATTCTATGAGAAAAATCTATATTCCAAACCTCAAAATGGATAGTACCATATCTTGTTCATAAGACAAATATTCTTTGTATGTTTCCTTTGTGGTGGCTCAAGCCCTCAGTACACATGATGCATGAAAATGAAATGTAACAATTTGACTATTTAATGATAGTGTTATGTCACCCATGGTTAAGGATATAACTTAAGGCTCTTATGTCCTATTTGAATCTTCTTATAATTGATATTCGTTACATATTCCTTGAAAAAAGACAAAAGACTTATGTAGCAGATATTAATTTGGTCTTTGTGTGGGACATTTTATGCCATTAGTATGTTTTCTACAAAACTAATGGATCTCGGGGACTACACCATGGTCAAGGAACAAGTAAAAAGGGAAAAGGAACAAGGAAAGAGGAATGAGGAACACATAAAACATAATAAGGAACATAAATTGTACTAGGACTAGACACCAGCAACAGTGAACTGTGAATGGGGCCAACGTTGAAAGTTTTTCAAACAGTTTCTGTATGCATTGAAATTTTTCATGGATAGAATATTCACATGCCTTAACAATATGGGATGGTTTTTGGACTCAAATTTGACTAACACACCCACTTTCTTCCATCATCAATTCATCATGTAAACCATAAACCCTAATTTTCTTTCAAAGTACACAATTTGGTTGACGCAAGTTTTACGTTTTCGTCAGTCTTTCTTCATTTTTCTTTTGGGTTCTACATTAATGTATATAAAATGTATCTGTGTCATATTTGTGATGAAAAATACTTATTTTTCGTTGATTTCTTAATCAACATCATAAAAATACTAGAGGCCGACAACAGTGACATGTGAATGGGGCCAACATTGAAAAATTTTCAAACTGTATCTATATGCATTGCAATTTGACCTGGAAAGACTATTTGCATGCCTTAACGTTATGAGAGGGTTTATGGACTCAAATTTCACTCACACAACCACTTTCTTCCATCATCATATCATCATGGAAACCATAAACCCTATTTTTCATATGTTCTAGTAGATATGCTAATGATTCCAAATTTCATATTTGTATTTGACTCAAGGTCCAACTAGCTTGCAAAGTATCAAATTTAATTTCAAGTTGATAAACCAAATATGAAATGAATCCAAGAATCATTTGATATTGTGTCAAGAGAGACGAATGTAAATAATCTTGTGACGAATTAGTTATACTATCGATGAAAAACGTTAGTCGATAGTATAGCTAATTCCTCGCAAGAATATTGTGTCTAATTTGAATGGTGTTACATGGTTGGCAAGGATTGTAGGTCTTATATTATGGTGAAATGTAGTGTATTCTACGAGAACAATCTATATTCCAAACCTCAAAATGGATAGTACCATATCTTGTTCATAAGACAAATATTCTTTGTATGTTTCCTTTGTGGTGGCTCAAGCCCTCAGTACACATGATGCCTGACAATGAAATGTAACAATTTGACTATTGAATGATTGTGTTATGTCACCCATGGTTAAGTAAATAAAGGTTCTTATGTCCTATTTGAATCTTCTTATAATTGAGATTCGTTACATAGTCCTTGAAAAAAGACAAAAGACTTATGTAGCGGATATTAATTTGGTCTTTGTGTGGGACATTTTATGCCATTAGTATGTTTTCTACAAAACTAATCGATCTTGGGGACTACACCATGGTCAAGGAACAAGTAAAAAGGAAAAAGGAACAAGGAATAAGGAATGAGGAACACAGAAAACAAAATAAGGAACGAAAATTGTACTAGGACTAGACACTAGCAACAATGACCTGTGAATGGGGCCAACATTGAAAGTTTTTCAAACAGTTTCTGTATGCATTGAAATTTGTCATGGATAGAATATTCGCATGCCTTAACAATATGGGAGGGTTTCTGGACTCAAATTTGACTGACAAACCCACTTTCTTCCATCATCAATTCATCATGTAAACCATAAAACCTAATTTTCTTTCAAAGTACACAATTTGGTTGATGCAAGTTTTAAGCTTTCGTCAATATTTCTTCATTTTTCTTTCAGTTTCTACATTAATGTATATACAATGTATCTATGTCATAGTTGTGATGAAAAATCCCTCCTTTTCGTTGATTTATTAATCAACACCATAAAAATACTAGAGGCGGGCAACAATGACATGTGAATGGGGCCAACGTTGAACTTTTTTCAAACTTTATCTGTATGCATTGAAATTTGACCTGGATAGACTATTTTCATGCCTTAATGATATGGGAGGGTTTCTGGACTCGAATTTCACTCACACACCCACTTTCTTTCATCATCATATCATCATGGAAACCATAAACCCTATTTTTCATATGTTCTAGTAGATATGTTAATGATTCCAAATTTTGTATTTGTATTTGAATCAAGGTCCAACTAGCATGAAAAGTATCAAATTTTAATTTCAAGTTGATAAACCAAATATGAAGTGAATCCAAGTATCATTTGATATCGTCGCAAGAGAGACAAATGTAAATAATCTTTGTCAGTAGAGTTCAAGTTCCTCCTACTTGGACTACATATAGAATTCAACTCCACTTCAAACTCCTTGCCATATGTGCATTGGAAAATCAACAAGGATTTAGATCCTAGAGTCTAAGAAAGAGAGTCAATCCCAAAAACAAGGGCTTCTACAAAAGGAACTAGTCATAAAAATCCAAGGCTAAATTCTCAAGATAATGCTCTAGCATAAGGGTACTAGAATGGTTGGTTTCCTTTCTCCAACATTTCAACCCAATTTATACTATCACATGTTGGTTAAGTTTGTTGGAAATAATAATTAGGGTTTTACAGTTGCATGGATCTCATAAACCCCACTTAGGAGTGCATAATTAATGCTCATTTTTTACTTTTTACAATTTTTGGAAGACACCCTGCCTTTCTTAAAGAAAACACATGGGTATCAGTGCATTTCTCAAAGGAAGAATGTGGGTATGAGAAAAAAAAACAATTTAACATATGTTTCGTGTGGATCAAAGATATTCAATGGATAATATCTTGGGAAACAAGGAATCCATGGTCATTGGTAACCAAATAATGTTATAACATGAGGTGCTTTCAACTTCAAAACACGTGTCCTTTAAGGAGCATATTTAATGGTTATTGGCCTCCTTCATCGGCGTTGTGCCAATGGATCCACTCAACATGGAAAAAGAATTATGAGATTCCTGTCTACTCCAAAGGTGTTTTTTTAATTCATATTTTCGACCATGCTGCTTATAAGTAAGTTTTAGAGTAGGGTCCCTGGTTTTGGGGAAGAGTGGGGCTTTTTATATCTCCTTGATTTCCAAATTTTGATCCTAACTCTATCTCAATTACTAGAATGACACTTTGGGTAAACCTCCCAACTTTTCCATTTCATTCTTGGTATATATCATTTTTTTAGGATATATAGAATACTTTCGGCAGTTACATAAAATCAATTTTGGAAATTTATAATGAGATTGTGTACATACACCTACATATTATATGTTGAAATAGACCCGAGTAAGAGTCTTCTAGATAAAATGACCCTCAAATGAAAGTTTTAGGTGGATTTAGGTATTGAATTATGAGAACACAACATTCTAGTGTTTAATTCATCAACTTATAGGACATCTACACGATATTTATCCCCATGCACGAGCTCATCCTTCAAGGGAAAAGAGACCAAATCCAAATAAAAAAATTGGAATTTTCCTAAGCAACCAATGTGAGATGATGAAGTTTCTCTTGCTAAGGAAAATCAACAACCATTGACTTAAACAAAATTTGATATAGTCTTCCTATAAGAGTTGATTGGGGAACCTTTTCCTCCCTCGAAGGATGGAGTACATGCCATTGATATTGGGTTTTCCTTCTCAAATATGAAAATTGTACCTGATGCCCCTCTAGGGGAATGAAGTGACTTCATGAAACTAACATATCTGATTCTGATAAGGATATGACATCAAAGTGGTCATCGTGATGTCATACCATGATGTTATAGATGCTTAAAAGAAAGGCTATGGTAAACATTCCTTGTACCCTTCATTATTTATTACAAACACTTACTCTTAGGTTTTTTTCTTCATATATCTATATCAATTATACTTTCTAAAACATTATATATGTTTCGTGTCCTTGAATCTATGAGGATTTACTCCCTCTCTTTTCAAAACATATAAKCATATTTCCAATTAGAAAATCAGGATAGAAGGTCATCATCAAGATGATGAACCAATTATTAAATAAAATAATTTTAATTAGTATGTAAACCTTCCTTAAATTACTTCAACATTTCCAATCACCCATTTAAAAATACCTCGAGAAGCCATGGATATGGTTGTTTTTATTGTTTCAATGGTTGCGCATGATGGGTCTTAGGTTCATGGTTGCACATGATATGGTTGTGTTTATTGTTTCAATGGTTGCACATGACTCTTATGAACTTTTTTGTGGTTCTATATAAATAATTTAAGACGTATATGTCATATTCTAGGGACCAATGGCCATGCACAAGGCTACAAATTAACCACAAAACATGCCCTCTATAGGAGGTCAATATCCTTAGAGTGGGATATGGGTTCCATTAGAAGTTGTTTTGCATGACAGGTGGGTCTCATACCATGGTTTGGGGGAGAAATCTAGGGAATTATTCCCTAGATTAATATTATTGATCTAATGTGCCACAATCAAGGCCTTAGACCACAACATAGACCCTTTAAAGTGGACCTTTGTCATACAAGTGGACTATAGTCATGAACCTAAGATCCATCCATGATGATCAAGAAGACCTCATAATGTCACCCATATTCAACTAATTGGATGCCAAAGACTCCCTAGAGAGGACTTGTGTCATGGTTTTTAGGTGTTTTTATATGGTGGTTCATGAGCTTGAGAAGGTTTAGTTAGGGCTTTAGGCCATTGTTTCCAACTTGTCATTTTTATTCCTCTACACCCATTTTCAATGTACAAAACCTAATCATGATTCCTATATCCCTATTAAAGGCCAATTAAGTTATGTTATGTTGGTTTGAGGACTTGTTCAAGGATCTTGATGACAACTTGTTCACCCATCCATGGTATTTTGTGGTGACCTGAGGACTTTCTCATGGTGCTTGAGCTAGATATGGAATAGAAATTGCATTGATTTCATCTTATAATTTTTTTTGTGGTTCTATATAAATAATTTAGGACCTAGATGTCATATTCTAGGGACCAATGGCCATGAACAAGGATACAAATTAACCACAAAACATTCCCTCTATAGGATGTAAATATCCTTAGAGTGGGATATGGGTTCCATTAGAAGGTTTTTTTCATGACAGGTGGGTCTCATACCATGGTCTGGGGGATTAATATAGGGAATTATTCTCTAGATTAATATTATTGATCTAATATGCTACAATCAAGGCCTTAAACCACAACATAGACCCTTTAAAGTGGACCTATGGCATACAAGTGGACTATAGTCATGAACCTAAGACCCATCCAAGATGATCAAGAAGATCACATAATGTCACCCATATTCAACTAATTGGATGCCAAAGACTCCCTAGCGAGGACTCTTGTCATGGTTTTTAGGTGTTTTCGATGGTGGTTCATGAGCTCGAGAAGGTTTAGTTAGGATTTTAGGCCATTGTTTCCAACTTGCCATGTTTATGCCTCTACACCCATTTTCAATGTACAAAACCTAATCACGATGCCTATATCCCTCTTAAAGGCCAATTAAGTTATGTTATGTTGGTTTGAGGACTTGTTCAAGGCTCTTGATGACAACTTGTTCACCCATCCACGGTCTTGTGTGGTGACTTGAGGACTTGCTCATGGTGCTTGAGCTAGATATGGAATAGAAATTGCATTGATTTCATCTTATGATTTTTTTTGTGGTTCTATATAAATAATTTAGGACCTAGATGTCATATTCTAGGGACCAATGGCCATGCACAAGGCTACAAATAAACCACAAAACATGCCTTGTATAGGAGGTAAATATACTTAGAGTGGGATATGGGTTCCATTAGAAGGTTTTTTGCATGACAGGTGGGTCTCATACCATGGTTTGGGTGATAAATATAGGGAATTATTCCCTAAATTAATATTATTGATCTAATGTGCCACAATCAAGGCCTTAAACCACAACATAGGCCCTTTAAATTGGACCTTTGGCATACAAGTGGACTATATTCATGAACCTAAGACCCATCCATGATGATCAAGAAGACCTCATAATGTCACCCATATCCAACTAATTGGATGCCAAAGACTCCCTAGAGAGGAATCGTGTCATGGTTTTTAGGTGTTGTCGATGGTGGTTCATGAGCTCGAGAAGGTTTAGTTAGAGCTTTAGGACACTGTTTCCAACTTGTTAGACCTTAATACTAATTATTGGTTCATGTATGTGTTATTTTCTCATATTTCTACCTAATTTTCATAATTTTTATAGTGATAATTACTAAAATAAATTACCCCTTCATAAAAAAATCAAAGAGTAAATATTTATTCTTAATACAATTTAAAAAAAAAAATACTAAAATCCTTTAATTATAATAATCATTACTTATTTTAAACAATTGAAGGGTTTCGTTTTCCTTCGACAAACTAGGGTTCTGCAGATCTTTCGCGTTGTGGGAGTCTAGCAAGGGCCCCAATGGGGCATTCGCCACCCAATGGAGGAGGGCCGACGAGCGACTCTTACAGACAAGTTACAGAAGGCGGCACGGATGTGGAGAGGACCAAGCAGCCGGCCTTTGAGCCACCGCCAGACATATACTCGGAAATATGGGAAGAAGGCGTGTCCAAGGACCGAGAAATGGAGATCGACCCCGAGAAAGCAACCTCTATCCCCACAGCAACCGCTCCATGGAAACCTAGTAAGTGTATCCCACAAGCACCACAAGCCCCCAAATATGTGATTAGTTCACCACGCATTGAAGAGAAAAAACAATTCATGAGAGATTACGCCCTTGTGGGAAAGTTTTTAGGGCTCTGGCCCTCAGAACGAGATCTGATCCATTGGATCCAGTACTGGTGGAAACCAAAGGGTCACTATGAACTGCAACTAGGATCCAAAGTCTTTTTTACAATAATCTTCTACAATCTTGAAGATCATAACCGTATCTTCGACGGAGGTCCATATTTTTTCAACTCAGCTGGTCTCTTCCTGCGCTTCTGGACGGAGAAATTCAACCCTGAAAAGGAAGAATTTTCTCATGCGCCTGTATGGATCAGATTATATTCCCTCCCACAATAATTCTGGCTTGAGGAGGTTCTGGCAGGTATCGGTAACACCATTGGCATATATGTCAAATCGTCTAAGGCCACGAAGCAACGGTGTTATACCTCCTATGTTCTCATATGCGTATACTTGAATATAACTAAGGCACTTCCTAGTTCCATCATACTGGAATATCAAGATGAGGACTGGATCCAGACCATTGATTATGAGCATATTCCATTCCGTTGTCATAGGTGTCATGAGCATGGACACCTGTTCAGAGAATGCCCCCTCAACAATGATCCAAAAGAAGGCAACCCAGACAACAACAAAGACAAGGATGGCTTCACCCAACCCACAGGGAAACACCGACCAGGAGGCAGAAGACAACCAGCCCAGGTAAGTAAGGACCCATCAACTAGCAATAGATTTACAGCTCTGCAAGACCAGCCTGAAAACCCTGTAGATCATATACCACCAAATGAGCCATCACCGGCTATTGGATCTCAAAATGCCAAGCAAGGGGAGGACACAACCCCTCTGAGAAAGGAACCTGAAATTTCCCCCCCAAGAGGGAATCAGGAAGTACACAATCCTGTGGACGCAGAGAACGGGGAAACGTAATTGGAGCTAGAAGAGCCCGATCTAGCAGGGGTTGACCTGGAACATCTTGAGCATGCTTATAGACAGCAAAAACTCTTCACCATCCCTAGAGATCAATTATGAAAGGTGCATAAGGTATACCTCAACTCCTCGGCTGGATCCACGTCCAGAGCCACTCAAGGGCTAGGAATCCAAAGCAGTCAATCGAAAAGCACTGGTAAAACCCAGAAAGATGAGAAGAGAAGAGGGCGGAAGTCCACCAACAAGCTTATTCAATAAATTGGGCACTTCATGGTAAACTCAGGGAAAATCCACCTGATCTTGGATAGCTTTCCGCCCCTCCCCAACCCCTCGTCATCATGAAGATTATATCTTGGAACATTAGAGGCCTCAATGGGCATAGCAAGCACAAATTGCTACGCGATCCGATCATGGCAGAAAAACCTGACATCGTCCTTCTGCAGGAAACCAAATGCGCCTCAGAAGATGTGGATAAATTACTCCCCTACTGTTGGAAGAAAGGGGCATCTGTTGTGGTTGACACCATAGGCACAGTAGGGGGACTAGCCATCCTCTGGAATACAAACTCAATATTGCTCGAGAACTTCATGGCTACACGAGGATCCATCACTACGGATTAGAGACTCATCGGTTTCGATAAACCAGGACATTTAACCAATGTCTATGGTCAGGCCACTACAGGGGAAAAAGCAGCCTTCCTTCGGAACCTAGACTTCCTCGCCGCCTTACACCAGCACAATAAATGGATTATAGGAGGCGATTTTAACATCATCCGTAGTCTGGAAGAGAAAAGAGGTGGTTCAAGAAGATTGGAACAAGAAACTAGCAATTTCAACAGTTTCATAGATACCCGCAGCCTTATCGACCTGGACACCATTAATGGCATTCATACTTGGACAAATAGAAGATCTGGCACACATCATATCGCTTGCAATCTCGACTGATTCCTCATCTCGGACTCCCTCATGATGGACGACACAGGCATGGAAGCCTCAATCCTAGACATCCCTGGATCGGACCACTGGCCCATTCAGCTCTAGATAGACCTCCCAACTACAACATAAAGGAAACCTTTTAGATTTGAGCAGTTTTGGCTTGACCACCCGGATTTCCAAGCCAACATTCAGAAATGGTGGAGGGAGGTCGTGATAACTCAGGGATCCAAAATGTACAGATTCCAACAGAGACTAAAAAATATTAAACAGTCACTCAGAATCTAGAATAAGAATACCTTTGGTGATATCTTTGCGTCCCAAAAGCATTTAGAAGACCGCATGAATGAAATCCAGAAGCAAATTAGAACCCAGGGGCTTACCACTGATTTAAAGGAACAGGAACAAGCTGTTACCCAACAATTAGCAGCCAGGAAAAAACAAGAAGAGATCCTTTGGAAGCAAAAGTCGCGCATCCGTTGGCTTAAGGAGGGAGACCGTAACACCAAGTTCTTCCATAGAAAAACTATTCAAAGAA
Organism: Picea glauca; assembly: GCA_000966675.3. Lineage (NCBI taxonomy): Eukaryota > Viridiplantae > Streptophyta > Pinopsida > Pinales > Pinaceae > Picea > Picea glauca. The sequence continues at coordinate 557,535 of JZKD02S1790717.1, read as the reverse complement.
GGCATACTAATAGAATAACAAGCCTGATCTCTGCTAATGAGGAGCCCCTTCACTCACATGAGGATATGGAAGCAGCTCTAGTTGGGCATTATCAAAATCTCCTCACCGAACCGATCCAAGACAGGCATGAAGCCATTGCCAAAGTAACCCAGCATGTTCCCTCCCTTGTTATGAGGGAACAAAACCTGGCCTTACTACGACCTATCTCACTTGAGGAAGTAGATCAAGCGCTTCAAGACACTCCCAAAAGTAAAGCTCCAGGTCCAAACGGCTTTACCAGTGACTTCTTCCATCACTACTAGCCAATGATCAGGCACGAGGTATGGGAAATTCTTGAGGACTCCCGGGCCTCCGGACAGATTCTAAAAGCTTTGAACTCAACTTTTTTGGCTCTCATTCCCAAAGAGGGACAGGCGCAGCATCCTCAACAATACATACCTATCACACTCTGCAACATAATATATAAAATCTTAACGAAGGTCATAGCCAGCAGACTCAAGCCCATCTTACCGACTATCATCTCCCCAGAAAAATCAGGATATGTTGAAGGCAGGAAAATAATGGACAACATCATCCTGGCCCACGAAGTGATCCACTCTCTACAGAAAACCAAAACTCCAGGTATGCTTCTTAAACTGGACTTATCCAAAGCCTTCGATAAGCTGAACTGGGATTATATGCGTACCATGCTCATCGCTTTTGGTTTTGACCAAAGCTGGGTCTCCTGGATCATGAACTTAACTTCTTCAACTTTCTTTTCTATTTTCGTCAATGGCATCCCTTCCCAGACTTTTTCTCCTTCTAGAGGTATCAGGCAGGGCGATCCACTATCCCCCTTCCTCTTCATCATCATGGCTGAAGGCCTTGGCCATTCCATCCAAGCTGCAATCGAAGGAAACCTCTTAAAAGGCCTACCCTTGCATGGAATTTCTCCTCCCATATCGCATAGTCAATTTGTTGATGATTCGCTCCTTATGGGCACCCCCACAGTTCATGAAGCAAACTCCCTTCTCGACATTCTCCAAGCCTTTGCCGATGCTTCAGGACTGGAATGCAATAAGGAAAAATCCCAAATCTTCTTCTTCAACATGCCCCCTCCAATCCAATGCCACATCACTGATATCCTTGGTTTTAGAAGGAGCTCCCTTCCGTCCAAATACCTGGGCATCCCCCTGATAGAAAATGCTCTTCACAACTCCTCGTGGGAGCATCTTCTCTCCTCCTTTGCCAAAAGGCTCTCTTCCTGGACCCTCAGAGTTCTCAATCTACCCAGCCTCCTAGTTCTCCTCCGAAGCATCCTTCAAGCCCTACCGATTTACTCCTTCTCAGTGATGGCAGCTCCAAGACATGTCCTCTCTTTCATTAGAAACCTCCAAAGGAACTTTCTCTGGCAAGGCTTAAATACTGGGAAGAAGATCGCTCTGGTTAGCTGGGATAAAATTTGCAGGCCCAAAACTCAAGGAGGTCTGGGACTGCGTGACCCCCTTATTTTGAACAAAGTTCTCACAGCCAAACTTTGGTGGCAGTGGCTCAAGCAACCTCAGGACCTCTGGGCCAGATTTTGGTGGAAAAAATACATGCCACACGTAGCAGAGAAAAATCTAATCAGGTGGGACGGGGATGGACCTGGATCTTTGATCTAGACAGCGGCCAAGCAGAATAAACAAGTGGTCACTCGAAATTCTTTCTGGGAAATTCGGAATGGGGAAACGGCTCTCTTCTGGCAGGACTCCTGGCAACAATGGCCCATTTTAGCTAAAACAAACTGGGCAGAAGCAATATCCCCAAGCACTACTTGGGCAGGTCTAACCAGAGTGGTTGACTACTGGTAGGACAATTCTCCTGAGGACAAGTGGTGCAAATGGAACCTGGACAAGGAGCGCATAGATCTGGATGCACGGGTGGATATGGGACCTTGGCAGGAGGAGATGTCCAAACGGAAAATACTCAAGTTAGAAGGAGAGAATATTCTTCGCTGGGGACATCGCCCAAAAGGTACCTTCAGCACACAAGAAGCCTACCAACTCCTGACCCAGATAAACCCCCCTCCTACTAACGAACTCTGGCGCAAAATATGGAGTCTTCAGCATTGGCCAAAAGTCACTATTTTTCTATGGCTTATCTCCCACTCCAGCATACTCACTTGGGACAATCTCTCGAAGAGAGGTTTTATAGGACCCTCCATCTGCCTACTGTGTGAAAGTGCAGAAGAGACCATGAATCACCTCCTGAACTCGTGTTCCTACACAACCCAACTCTGGGATCAAGTGGCCATTATCATGCGCAAATCAGATCGACGAAGAGAGAGCGTTATTGATACCATTGCAGAATGGAGAGATCATGCATTCCACTCCCCCCTCCTCAATAGGATCTAGCAACTCCTTCCATAATTTATCCTCTGGAAAATCTGGAAAGAGCGGAACAGAAGGGTCTTTCGAAATCTCTCGCAACCTTGGCAATCTTGCTGGCGCCAATGTCGTAACCATATTCTGGAAACCATCTCTTTGTAGCACTGGACTGATGATAAGGGGGGCAACACTCCCTCTGAACTCTCAATCCTCCAACATTGGAAACCTCTCCCTTTCCCCCCCCCTTCTTTCCCTTCTCCTTCCCCCCTCCACGCCCCGAGCCCCTCGTCTTGGTCCCCCCCACCTTTCCCTTTCATCAAACTTAACTTCGATGGTGCTTCAAAAGGCAATCCAGGAGCGGCGGGATACAGAGTAGTCTTTCATGACCACCTTGGCCACATTATCTTAATCGCCGCAGGCTACTTGGGGCACTCAACGAATAAGGCAACAGAGCTATGGGGAATGATTCGAGGTCTGCACCTTGCAAGTGAACATGGATTTCATAATTTAGTGGTGGAAGGAGACTCACAGATCATCATCAATATGCTACAGCACATCCTAAATGGAGCAAACTTGGACAAAGTCACACCAAGCTGGAGGCTCTCACATGGTCTACAACTTCTTACCAGCCTTCTGATACCAACACAGGCAATCATCCCATCCCATGTACGAAGGAAGGAAAACCAACTTGCAGACGAGCTAGCCAACATAGGAACCACCTGGATGGGACCGGATCTCCTGTGCATCTCTGCGCTGGAACCAGAGCATCCTAACCTTCAACATTGCATTCACAAGGCAGCTACAAATGATTCGCCCCCGGATGGGGTGGTATTGTGGTCCACCTGGCAGGCTGTGGGCGAAGGAGGAGGCCAGCAGAGCACGAAGCCATGTGCTCGGCTCGTGCCCGTTGCAGCCACCACCCCCCGTCTTTAATTTGCATTCAAGGCTGATGGGAGGGGCATTAATCCAACCCCCCTCGACCATCTCTATGCATCGAACCATGCAGATTTCATTTGGCATTATCACCTGGCTATGTAGCGTCGACTCTGGCTCAGTGATTTTCATGGTCTTTCGGACGATTTTCATATTCCACCTTGGCTCTGCAGACCTTCTGCAGACGCCAAGATTTGCCATGCTGCGGCATCGTATGCGCCTACGTCGGGGCTCTCCATGGCACCCTCGATGCCCTCACACTTCCTCCTCGCCCTCCGGTTCATCCACCCCAGGTCTTGACTGTGTTGCTGTCGTCGACACCTCCTGGACCCCGGCATGGCGCTCACCCCTCGACAAGCACTCCTCCTCTCCCCCGGCGCCGCACCGTGGTCGACCTCGTCACACTCCAAAGACGACCTCTCCCTTTCTGTCGCGTGAACACTCAGCCATTCTACAGGTGATCCGGATTTTATGAGCAGAACGAAATGAATACCGATTATTAATAGGTTCTTAACACAAAAATAACAGAGATACAGTAAAACTGGTTTTCTATTAAATAACGAAATAAGCTGA
>JZKD02S1790717.1:522708-546640 GCA_000966675.3 Picea glauca | reverse complement strand
AAGTAAATATGGATGAACTCCAAAGTGGTCCCCTTATGGTGAAATCCCTCACAGGAAGACGCTTTGCGGAGTAAGAGAACCCATGATTAATTGTGGAATAATGAGATGAAGGAAAATTATTTTTTTATGGAAACTATCCAAGATGGACATTTCTTGTCATGCCATTTCTAGTAGTATGTAGAACGTCACATAACTCCTCACGGTTAGAGAGTTATGACCATGTGAACTTGGAGAACCCAGGTTTGGAGAACCCAGGTTTGGGTAACGAACCCAAGTTGTTTGATGGATAATGATATGATTTTTGATATATTTGAAGGTAATACTATTCTATATGGATAGTACATGTCATTCCATTTCTGGTTGTATATGGAATGTCACATAACTCCTCACGGTTTGAGAGTTATGGCCTTACGAAGTTGGAGGACCCTCATATGTCATCTAGAAGCCCCAAAAGGTCAAAGTAGTCAAAGTGGTTTAAGATATTTTAAAAGGTAAATAATAAAGTGAAGTGATGAGTGTATTACAATTCAAAGTGAATACAAAATAAATTATTTCAATAATAAATTTAATGGATAAATTAGAAGTGGGTTAACCCTAAAATAAGGACAGTGGGCCAAGAGACCTAGAATATTTTTTAAGGAAGCTACTTGGAGAGTATAAATAAGAGGCAAGGATCTCTCATTTTAATCACACTTGAGAATATTGAATATATATAGGTGTCTGAGGTAACCAAGGATATATCAGCCGAATTTCTGAGGTAAGGTGAAGAAAATAAGGCCGAAATGCAAGGAAGGATAAATTATTTTGATGGTGCTTTCTAAGGTATCTTATTCATAGGTCATCTCACCATTTTTGCTATAAATGTTTTTATATAATGATTCAGATTGTGAAATTTCTATTCCATTGAGAAAACATACCCAATTATCTGTGGTAAAAAATTCATCTTGTGGTTCGTTGTATTTTGGGAGTTACACGCTGTGGAAAATAGGGTTTGTGGCTAGTCCTGAAACTAGTCAAAAACAAGTGTTTCGGGTAAAAACATCATAACTTATTCAAATTCAGTGAGAAAAAATGTGTTGGTTAGGGTACAATTAGTATTATTCTATGTAACATTTTTAGATCAATTCAACGAAAATTTTGTGCGGGGCACATTCTACAAGGTTGCTCTCTAGAATAAGCCAGAATTCAACAAGGTATGCCATTTTTTCTATAACTCCTTTTCTGAGAGGTTCCAAGTAGTGACACCTGGAGGAATTGCATAAAAAAAACTGAAGAAAATTGTGTATATGTTTCATATATTTATACATTACAGGTTCAAATTTATGATTACTTCAAGTTAGGGTTGTTGACTAATCCAAAACTAGGCATGTGAGACTAAAGAAAAGTTTGATGAAAATGCTAGTCTCTTGTTGTTAAAGTTAATGAAGGTTTACATGAATGTTATCGTATACACCAAGTCTATTATAGAGCTATGAATTATATTTGGATGATCAAATTGATGAGGGATTTTGGTTGAGGTACATGTTGAGTACATGGTTGAGACAAGCAGTTGATGAGCTGGCACATACATGAGGTGTGTAGTTGATGATGTTGGTACATATTGATGAGTCATAGTTTATGAGTAGTTGACACATGATTGGTACATAATTGGTACATGGTTGGATGCACTTGTTTATGGTACATGTTGATTACGGGTTGTTAGGTATAGGTTGGTGCATGGTTGATGCACTTGTTTATGGTACAGGTTGATTACAGGTTGAGGTACAGTTTGATGCATGGTTGATGCATGGTTTAGATTTATTGGTACAAAATTACAGTGGTATATCTCACACTGATAGTGTGACAGTGGTTCCATCAATCTACTTCTACTTCAAGGTGGCAGGACAGGGCAAGGACAGGTGGTTGTAGCTGGAGAACATAGGGTTTTGTAGCCTCTTTTTGGTTGTAGCCAGAGAATTGGGGAGTTGGAGCTTCCCTCAGGTTGTTTCCTGAGAAACTAGGTTTTGTAGCTTCCATTAGCTTTATCTTTTCAGCAGCAGTAACATCCATCACCATTGGCTTGGTCCTATATCAGAAGAGGTTCTTGCTCCATGAGGTAATTGGTCCAGGTATCATGGTATGTGTCACTTTTGATCATTGAAACCTTTAAATATATGCATCTGATTCCCTTTTACCTCTAACAACTGCTTGGATCTTACATTAACCCACTTGACCATGATTGGGGAGATTGATAGGGTGCCCTAGCAAGCCTGCACCCATAGGTTTTGGTTTGCCACCGAGGGGATTTATTAAAATCCATCGTCCGCTCCCATAATAGAACCACTATTTCACCTTATCTCCTACTCACTTATCCCATTCCTCTTGTACAGGCATTGGGTTGACATGTTTGTAGGATTGCACCTTATCTCATGGGAAGAACGGGCTAAAGGCCCAAAAGGTAAAAGTAGATGGTAAAAGGTAAAATCCCATAAATAAGACCTCGAGATGCTTCGCCCAGGGATCCCTGAGAAGGAAATAAAAATCCTCTCAGTAAGAAATAAGAGGGACCCAGAAAATAATAAACAAGACCTAGTCAAGAGGATAGGGGGTCTCATCATGAGCCAGCCTATTAGGTTCATGGGTACCTAACAGTATGACATTGCCACCATCTAGTTACCATGCCAGGGCAGTGATATTTGGTTGCATGGACAAGGGAAAGGGGGTCTCATCACGAGCCAACCTTCTCATCTCCATGAAAGTACTTGTGGGTAACAATGTTAGCTCTGGTCACCATGCCAAGGAAGTGTCCTCTGATTAGCCCTTGAATAAAAAAGAAAAAGAAGAAGAAAAAGGAAATAAAAGAAAAGAATAAAGGCAAGAACAAGCTTGGAAAAAATTGCATCCATGACAGGTACAACTCGCCTTCTACAAAGGAACCCACAGATAACACTATGCATCCCTGGCTCTCACTTCACCCACATGTCTGGACATCCCCTACCCACATCACCTCACTTACATGGCTTGGATGAAACCTTCTTGGAAACTTCCCTTTTCTTGTGGATACTAGCCCAATAGGACGTCTTGTCTTTTTCTCCAGTATTGTATTGTAGGTTTTTGTAATGTCTTTGAGCTATTGACCGATGTATCAAGGTTTTTATGAATATGTTTAATAATATTAATGATGAAATGTGATTGACATTGCTATGATCCCTGTGACTAATGAGCCCATGGAGGGTGTAGATTTTGATGTGCAGGACCATGCCCGACAGACAGGTACCATTTGGACTGGTACACATGGGGAGATGATCAGGTCGGACCTCCATGGGGTTGAAGATCCCACCAGATGGATGCTGAGACCCCATCAGGGGGTAGAGATAGGACAATTGTTGATCAAGGTTTTACACTAGAGAAAAATAGGATGTTTCATTAGGGGCACTTTGGCAGAGCCCGACCTAGGGGGATTGACCCACTTCCAGTGGAACGTTTTCCCTGGATGGCCCAAGATGTCACCTAGGAGCTCATGATGACACCTTGAGCATGTGAAAGTTTGACATGACAGTTGGCATGTGTGGCATGATTGGGAGGCCCAAAGAGGGCAAACGTTTTGCCCTTTGGTGCTGCATTTGCCCTAAAAGGGGCTAACGTCTCCCTCAGTGGGGCTTGACGTCTTACTTTTTCTCAGTTAGGGTTTTAAATTGAACATTTAATGTAAAAATAGTATTACTTTGATATTCTAGCCTTGTCAACCATTTTATGACCTAAAAAGTAAATTAGGTCATTGATTTACTATATATTGAGGAGTTTTAGCCTCATTTTATCATAACACATCACTCACTCATTAGTGAGGTCTGATTTTAGCACCCTACTTGGGTATTTTTTTTGGTTTGGTGAGGCACACTTGTTGAAGGAAGGAATTTATTGGCATTTTATGGTTTTTCTCTTGAAGGAAGGTGTTACAACTAGGGTTTGCATGGTTATTTCTTAAAGAATTGTAAGTATTTTTCTGCAAAACTTATTGATTGAATGGTTGTAGTCTTATTTTATTACATGTATTTATAATTTTCTGAATCAAAACCCTAGGTGACAAGCACACAAGTAGGTCCTTGTCTCATGTCCCCTAATAGAGAAATTTTCAGCCATTGAAGAAGGAAGAAAGAGCCTAGCCATAGCTACACTCTCATTTCTTCTTCTCCCTGAGCTAGCCATACTTTCTAGAAGTCAAGAAGGAGGAGACATCCCAGGCCTAGGTTATCTACATCTAGGGTCATTTTTCTTCTAGGGTTTAGTGATAGAGCCTTGATGTAGCAACACTCTCCCTCACTACACTCTCTTGTCTTGACTTATCTTTCATGCTTGCCATTTTTTCCAAGTTAACCTAAGGAAGGAGGAGAGAGCACGAGGCCTTGCTTTAGCAACACCAGAGTGAGCCTCTCTCCCCTAGGGATTTGATTCTGGGGCCCTGCCATAGCAACACTTCATAAATTTTCCTTCTAGTCCTTAGCCGTCCTCCTTCAACCCTTGCGTCCTCTATTAAATTGACTCAATTAGCCCAAATACACTAATCTTAGACCTCCAATGTTGAAGTGAAAGTGATCATACAAACTCTCAAACTCTTTTCTAAATTGAAACCCTAACTAACTGCTAACCCTAAGTTGATGACGTCACACCTGAATATTTCATCTTTATGCAACAACGTCTTGTTTTAAGAGAAATTGAATGGCGATTTAGGCATTAATTGATCGTGTGTTGATTTGTTACATTGAATGCCATGTCATTTCAATATCTATCGAAGAAGTGATATTATTTGCATTGCTATATAGATAAACATTGACTTCATCAATATTTATTGCCATAATTTCTTATTTAAATATCAGGTAGTCTTATGAAGTACTAACCCATTGAATTATAGCTTGCATATATTGGTTTGTTTTTTCTTTGTTTCGGGCAGGTGTTCTCCTTTGGGGATTCACTTCATTATTAGTTGTTTATCCGGGACTATCTGTTTTGGTGGTGACCTGTGAAGGGGGAAATTTACCTTTGTCCTTTTAACTTTTGCCTCTTCAAGACTCCAGGTTACCAGGGACGTCTCCCCTAGGCTTGACCTCCCTAAAAAGAAAGAACCTCCCCATCGTGGTGACATTGGGTGGGATAGTTTCCTATTACGCCAGTTTCACCTCCATCTTATAGCCATTTGACCTAGCTACAAACTGTGCGATAACATTTTGGCACCATTTCCGAGGAATACTGAGTCATTTCTCCTCAAACGACACATCTTGTCGGTAAGCCTTGCCTCAAGAGCCTTATCTTACAAGCTTACCTGGCGACTCCACTAGGGTGTTTTCCCTTTTCTTTGATAGTTTCAATTAAACTATCTAACGACTCCACAAACTAAAAAGAGGTTCAATAATCCTCCTTTATCTTTCAGAAGGAAGCCTCCCAAGAACTCTCCTGTTGTTAAATCACTTTTCGGGAAGAGCCTTCCTTTAGGAATCATGTCTAGCTATCAGATCGCTACAACGAACCTAGCCAACAATCAAATACAATGGTCATCTACTCTTTTCAAACCGTTAGACATGTCATTCATACTAGGCTACCCTAGGCAAATGCCACCCAAGTATGATAAGTGCTTGCCTAAATTTACTAGTACTGATGCAATCAGTTGTTATCGGACTAATCGGTAGGTGTTGACACTAACATATCTCCCTAGATCCACCTGGATCTAGAAAAAAATAGGACAAGACATGACTCTTTCCCTAAGTTGCAATAATTGAATCTACTAGTAAGGAGGAACAAGTGACATACCTTTGTATCGCTTCCTTAGGTCTATGTTGCTCCCGCTTCGCTCCGGTGCTCTCCTGAGGTCAATTCCAAGACAACACAAACCAACCAAAGTGAAGATATTAAAATATATTCAATGTCAACTTGTGCATATGATCAAGGAATTACACAATAAAGTAACAACGAATTTATGGGAAAGGGACATGTTGTTGTATCATATTAATTGAAAGTAGAAGATACAACCTGATCACCTTGATGTCGCAAGCTTCCTTTCAGTGACCCTTGGTTCCAACACACACACTTTCTCTATACTTGCATGAATAAGATCCAATTTCTCTTGATAGAGCAACTAGAGTCTCCAAGCTTCTATCTAAGCAGGTTTCTTCACACAATTCCTTCACCAATTGTTCAATTAATCTTGCTTAACCTTTTCCATGAGAAACATTTCAATATATAGGAGAAGGAGAGATGGTTACATGGACGAGGATGATCCCATCAAATCTGATAAGTCAGTAAAATGACAACCATATGAATGCCAACTCATTTTCTAGAAGATTCCCTTCTAGAACCCTCGAGACCTCTTCTCTTTTCCAAGCTTGAAAACAGGTTCACACCCTGTGTATGGAGCAAACTGCGAGAATTTCACACCCTAAATGAAGGTGGCCTGTGATAATGAGGGATTATCACACCCTAGGCCATATGTAGCCTATGAACTCACTTTGAAAATATGTTTTTGGAAGGAGACAAGATCCACTTTTCTCAGGCAAAAATTCCTTGTTGGGAGCCTGAATACACCATTGTTAATACATCACCAAGATGACCAAAATCATGTGTAACAAAATGCCCCCCAAAGTATGAGTCTAGAATCAGTGACAGCCGAAATAATTTGTAAACTGTGCGTGTGTGTCGGAAACCAGGAGTACACCTAATAAAAAACCTACAAACAACCAAGCATCTGCAGAATATAATACCAATTCTGAGGTAGGAATTCCCATACCCATATCATTGATGGATAACATCATGAACATAGGTCATGGCCACCAATCATACACCATGGATCCATGCCATCAAAAATATCGCATAGCCACCAAGAATACACTGTGGATCTATGCAAGAAGATTCAAATTAAGATGACATAGCCATGTGACATACAAAGTGGATCTATGTGTCAATGAAAATCATACATACTCCATCGCAACTTGGATCAAAAAGATGAAACCTAGGGTCTTCAATCCCATCACCTGAAAGTACAAATCTAACCATGTGCTTACATGTGTCGAAGTCGAACATGGTAGAAACCACTTGATTACCGGTCATTGATGCAACCGTTAACAAGTGTGAGGGAAATCACCATTAATGTCAATGACTCCCAAGGTACACTAGTGCAATCCAATGAATGTGAATAAATGAGCTGAGGTCGAACATTCAATGGAATCTCCTGATCAAGGGTCAATGATGAAAACCCATTGTCGAAAGTGAGAGAACCTGCCATTGAGACATGAAAGTTACAAGGTACTGAATAATTTCTAAGTCTTGTTTCCAGATAATGAGTTGAAGTCGATGGAACAAGACTCATCACAGGAGGGTCTTGATGTATCCCCCATCAATGACACAAAATAAGTAACAGATTTTGAAGGTGAAACAAAGTATGAATAGATATGGACATGGACACAGGGAAGGCCGACTCGATAAGAATGGACAACTGTAGACAGCCGACTCAATAGAGGTTTTAGATGAACTTCTCTTGAACATATGAACGACACGACAAATGATTCAACAACACTGACTCAGAGACGACTCAGGATATGAACTTGTGGCAAGTCGAATGAGAGAAAAACAGATTTCCCAAACCAGCTTCAAATAACGAATTGGAGGTGTCATGTTCAAGAGCGACACTTACTGTCAAGAATATGAATACGAAAACACATCCCTTTCCCAAATTTTCCCCCACCATTTCTGGCGAGTACCTCTTTATTTTTACACAAGCTTGAGGAGGATAACATATGCTTGTTGATGTAAGCTCATACTTTGGATGAGTTCCTCGGAGTATGTTTAACGAACCCTAGGAAGGAGTGTTTCGGTCCCATTACGGGTCTTTCGATGTTTTTTTAACGAGTCCAAAGATAGAAAACTCGAAGGTTTTTCATGATTATAGAGTCTGGAAAAACACTCAAAAGAGAACTCTCTCAGTTCCTTTTTATTAAAGTAGTCTTATGAGATCGAAAAAAGATAAATTATCACCCAACAGATGCTTACTTCAAATACTTTAACGAGTGTGAAAATAGCAAGATGACTCGGCAATCTTTTTTAGAGAGTCTAAAAATAGATTAAAGAGAACTCCAAGGGGTTCCTTTTTTGTGTAAACTTTATGAGCTCGAAAAAGTGATAAAAGTGTGCTCGATTACGTTCTCATGTGTTTTTTAGCATGAGAACGAACAAAGACCAAGCTCGAGGTTTTGTCTAAAAACCATAAAAAATAATTAAGCATGCGATGAAAAAGATAAAATATCCGTACTCCTTCGTGTAGACTTCAAAGTTGTTATATCTGCAAAAATTCGCACTCATAGGGCTATTAGGCATTAGGTTTGATGAATAAAACAATTATAAAAATCAACAAAAATGGTAAAAAGTAAATATAAGTGGGTAAAAGGGATTTTACCATAGTCATTGTGACTTTGCCAAGAATTTAGCCCCAAAACCCTCTTTTTCCCTTGAATTTCAATGCTCGATTACGGAAGGTACAAGAAACCGTTTGGTGAACTGTCTCCGTTGGTGAGGTAAGCTCCCTGTCTTCTACCTTTTCATGGTTCAATTTTTTGTTTTCATTTTCAAATTTCAAGTTTTTGAGTTTTTTTTAGGGCCAAAGCTTGCACCCAGGCATTCTCGTAGGCTAGCCATATGGGACCTGCGAGAACCTCGCACTGTGCTAAAGGGGCACTTGCGAGAACCACAAAATGAAATTTTGAAAATATATTTGCTTAATGAAAAATGTGCCAAAGTTTGAAAAGAGTTGTTGGCCCTCTTATTATGGTTCTTTGCAGACATTTGACTATCATGATGGTTCTGGAGTGGGGTGAAAGAGAGCATGAAGAAGATGATGTTATTGTCAGGAATGACCCGGGCACCATTGCCTCTCTACGAGACTGTGGTCTCCTAAAATTCTTTCGGATCCTGGGTATGAGGGCCCAAGTCAGGCTGTTGGAGTACCTCGTTCATATGTGGGATGTGGACCAACAAGTATTCCATGTGGGGGTCCACACATTGTCCTTGGATATCGAGGACGTTTACTTCCTAATAGGATTATCATGGCGTGGGTACCACGCTAGCTTGATCAATAGCCAAGGTGGTGGGCTGCCTATGAGTGAGTATTGTCATCAATACTGTGTTCCAAAGGTGAAAAGAAGCAAAGGAAAGGTGGCCATGTGGGGGGTCCAAGATTTTCTCGTATGGCTGGGAGTGCTGCTCCACAGATAGCTCTCCAGAGCTATTTTTATTACGCCATAGAGTGTACTGAGCCTCAGGTCTTTAACTGGTTAGATGCAGTCCTTTGTAGCATAAAGATGCAGTTGAAAAAATGCAGGAAAGGCGACCTAAAGCAATTCAGGTACGGATCACTTTTGGTGTCCTTCTTTCTTGAGAGGGTTCCCTTGCTGAGGCTACAGGATGATTTGGGTTTATCGGCTCTAGAGGATCCGAGGATGTTGAGGTGGTGCAACCTCATGGCCCGACATGTATGTAGGCCAATCTTCAAATATAACGATTCATTCTTTGATTGGTTATGGCCATAGATGTTGATGGTTGACGATTATGCCTATGTTGGGTTGGATTTCCAAGGGGATCCGGATTTGGCCCTACCTAAAGATGCTCAGTGGGGAGATCTAGGTAAGAAGTACACATTTTGTTCTTTTAAATGTTTTTGTGAGTTTTATCATATGCAATGTTTTTATGTTTGTCCAAGGTCTAATTACAAAAACTCTTTTTAAATGACACAGACGTGGGGCCTTATCGACCTTCGAGTACCTCTCATATTCAACGATGAGGAGAGGTGGCTCCAGTGCCATGATGGGATGCTGAAGATTATGAGGCAATGGAGAAAAAATTAGAGGGGCTGACATTCCAGACATGCCTATTGGAGAGGTCCCTCGGCGTTATCAGTGCCATACGGTGGGCGTGTCAGAGTCTATTGGCCAATTGCTTCATAGGGTTTCTTGGGCAGTCATGTGTTATTGTGAGCGTCACCCATGATGTTACTTTGTAGAAGCTACAAGCTTCATATTTTGAAATTTTGGTCCTTAGACAGAACTTTTTTGTAAAAAACTTTTGATCGTTATATACATATATACAACTTCTACCATCTTATCTTGTGTTATGTGATACATGTGATGTGATCGTTTTATAAATGGCCCAAATGTATGTCTAATACATAGTTATCTAATGCATCAGTTAATGTATTTAGACATCTAGGAATATGCTGATACTCAATATAATCAAAATAATGTTCCAAGAGGCGAATTCGTAAATATACCCATAATAAAGTAGGACTTCGAATAGCATAGAAATTACTTAACTGTAGTACTACTAGCTGTGAATCGAGTCATACAACCAAGTGACGGATACCGAGTGAGATAGAATCAATCAACAATTTGATAATGGAACTATACTCTGCAATATTGTTGGTCACACGGTCGAGACACACACCTCGTAGAGTGATAAGTTCATTTGTAGGGGTGTAAATTGCCCCAGCTGCAGAAGCAAGGTTCCGAGTACTACGACTAGTGCTATCAGCGAAGCCAATGTGGGGTAGTGAAGACTCCGACATCTAGAAACCAAACACAACGTAACATAAGAGCAGAGACTGGATAACGAAAAAAACATACTATAGTAACACATAAGAAGTATGATACAATAAAATACAAGTACTCATGCACAAGTGATCTTAGGCATAGTACTTCTTTAAGTACAACCCATTTCAGGGTTCACTCAAAGGGATACCATCGTAATCTACTAACTCGTAAGCTCCTTTCTCTAAAACTCGTCTAACGATATAAGGACCTCGCCACATGGCTTCAAATTTTCCATCTCCTAGAATATCCCGATCTTGTTCGTAAAGGAGAACCAGATCTCCTTCAGAGAAAACACAAGGCTTGACATGTTTGTCGTATTGGGCCTTGACACGTTTCTTGTGGGCTTCTATGACTAGGGTAGTGTCATGTTGAGTTTCATCTAATCGCATGAGATACAATAGACGTTCCTCTTTGGCAAAAGTGTTTGGGAGTAGTTCGATGGCTAGTTTCAAGGAGGGTATCTCACATTCAATCGGGAGGATGGCCTTAAGACCATAGACTAACCAGAATGGTGTAAACCCAGTAGTAGAATTAACGGATGTCCGGTAAGCCTACAATGCTGAAAACAACATTGTGTTCCAACTTGTTTTGTGAATCCCTATCATTCGTCGAAGCATGGTTATGAGAACTTTGTTAATTCTTTGACTTGGCTGTTGGCTTGTGGGTAATAGTGCATTGAGTTTTCATGGTGAAGACCCAAATTTTTAGTGAGTTCGGACATCATGAAGTTTCTAAAGTGACTACCGTGATCAGTGAAGATAGCCTAAGGAACACCAAAACGAGCTATGATGTGATTGAAAATGAATAATGTTGTGTTCTTTCCGGTATTGTCAAATGTCGGCATCACCTCGACCCATTTAGTAAAGTAATCTATGGCTACAATAATGTATCCATTCCCCCCAACCAAGTGGGGGTGAAAAGTCATGAAATCAATACCCCATTTTGCAAAGGGACCGATGGAGACTACAGGGTGAAGAGGAGCAGGATGTGACCGTATTTTATGGTTATAGGTCTGGCAAGCGTGTCAATTTTGGATGCCAATTATGCAATCATTAAATAAAGAAGGTCAAAAATACCCTGCTCATAAGATCTTCTGGGCAGTAGCATACCCGGACATATGACCACCACAGGATCCAGA
Source organism: Picea glauca (assembly GCA_000966675.3). NCBI lineage: Eukaryota > Viridiplantae > Streptophyta > Pinopsida > Pinales > Pinaceae > Picea > Picea glauca. Next base: position 534,901 of record JZKD02S1790717.1, on the reverse strand, counting down.
ATGGCAGTCATTTAAGTCTTTCTCAGCTTCATCAAACGTGAGGCAGCGTCGAAAACTGAGTCAATCCCACGACGATAAAGAGTATCATCGAGGATAATATACTTATGGGCTTGGTAGCATATTCGACGCTGGTCAGTACTAGACAAATTGGGCCAGAAAGTCTGGGTTTGGAGATATATGATCATATCTCTGTACCAAAGATCATCATAACTAATTAGAAAAAGGGATTCATCGGGTAATGAATTGGCTACTACATTTTCTGTTTCAGAGTAGGGAAAGTCACATATCAACTCAGAAAACACTAAGGACTTCATGGACTTAGCTCGTTTGAATTCCAAGTCAAACTCTTGGAGTATCATGATCCATTTGGACTATTTTCCCCCTAGTAGTTGATGTGTGAGAATGTGTTGCATAGGGTTGCAGTTAGAAATTATCGTAGTCTTACGAGAGAGGATATAGTGCCAGAAACGTTGAACTTCTTAGACGGCTTCTAAGCCTAGTTTTTCGACATGTAAATACTTGGTTTCGGTAGGCGTTAGACTTCGAATCAAGTAATATATGACATGTTCGTCATGAGAATCATCCTCCTCGATGAGAACAATAGAGATGGTGTAATCCGAGGCTGTGAGGTAAAGGAAGTAATCATAACTATAATCAGGGGGGAAGAGAAGCAGAGCACGTGTCAGGGACAGTTTTAGAGCTTCAAAAGATTTGTTTGTGATGGTATCCCATATGAACTCGGACCCCTTTTTGAGTAGTCGCATAAATCCAAGAGTTATCTCGGCATAGTTCAGGATGAAACGGCGAAGAAAGTTTGCTTTCCCTTGCAAACTTTGTAACTGGTGAAGTGAAGAAGGAGGAGGGAGATTGAGAATCACCTTGACCTTTAAAGGATCTACCCTGATCCCTTGACGTGAAACAATAAATCCTAGAAGTTGGTCCTATTCTACGTAGAAAACGCATTTGTGAGGATTCAAGTGTATATGGTAAAACCGACAGCGGAGGAAAATGGCTCAGAGGTGTATTGGATGATCAATACGATGCATGGAATGAGCGGGTAATTCATCGAGATATGGTTGCACGATGTGCTTGATATCATGGAAGGCATAAGACATAGCGCGTTGAAAAGTTGCGCCAACATTCTTTAGACCGAAAGGTAGTTTCTGATAGGCAAAAGTGCCCCAAGGAAAAATAAAAGAGGTTTTGTGTTGGTCCTCGGGAACAATGTTGATTTGATTATATCCAGAGAAACCATCCATCAGAGAGAATATGTCACTTCCATCACAATCGTCGACAATCTGGTCTACAAAGGGGGTAGGAAAGTTGTCTTTAGGACAAGATTTGTTAATATACCTCTAATCAATGCACACACAGATTGTGCCTTGTTTCTTGTCGATTAGGACAAGATTGGAAACCCAGTCAGTGACAGCCACCGAGTAAATAAAGCCGTCTTTGAGAAGTTTCTCAACTTCAAGCTTGATAGCGGCCACTTTACGTGGGTGAACTGGACGAAGGCGTTGCCGGATGGGTTTAGCATCTGGGTATGTATTAATCTCATGTATCACAATGTCAGGGTCAATGCTCAACATTTATTCATAGATTTAGAAGAAGAGGTCACAAAATTCTTTGAAAAGTGACTTTTAGGTGACGATTTCGTCAAGGGAACACGAAGCTCCGATATGCACATTTTCGACAATTCCAGGTTTGATGGATATGTTGAGGGGAACAGTGGATGATATATTGCTTAAGTTCCCTTTAGAAAACACATCGTGTGTGGAATCAAGAATGGTGGAAATGACGACAACGATTGATGGGGTCAAGATCCGTTGGTAGCTCTCGATGGTGTGTTGTTCCAGGAAGAGGATGGAACAGTGATGTCCATCATCCCAGGAGACGTCTTCCATGACAGACATAATCATCTCGTCCATGGGAAAAATGACGCGGAAAGGATCTGGAGATAAATCACCAACAGAGGGGGTAGAAGGGGTTGCCAATTGAATGGCCTGAAGGCAGATTCGACCGGACTCAAAGGCATTTCGTCGCCATAACAAAGATGATTGCCCGGGTCATGAGACACAGGGGTTTTGATGGAGATCATGTTGATTGAAGCGAAATACAGATATTGAACATTGGGCGATGGGATGGGGAAGGTGCCCATTAACAAAGAGTCTTTAAGAAGACCTACACCGATGTTCTCGTATCTGGGGGGGGTTTTGGCAATGAACGATATGTTTCCAGTACGTGTATCCAAGTTAAAGAAGGCTAATTGGTTGACAGTAATTGCCTTTCCTTGATGTGGGAAATGTACAACACGAAAACGAGTTGACACAACTATGCACATGGAATCAATCCAGCTACGGCCAAGAAGAAGGTTGTAATCGAGAGGAGCGTCAAAGACTTCCACTTCAACATGGACCATTTTCCCTTCTAACATGATTAGCAATTAAGGAAGGACACCGTAAGGCTTAGAACTAGAGCCATTGAAGGCTTTAAGTGTATTATGGGATTCATTCAAAGAGGGAGAGCCGATGGCTTTCTAGCAGGTAATAGACATGACACACGTCGAGGCACCCTCATCGATAACAGTTCTACAAATGTTTTTTTCGGAGACAATCACTTGTATTTGGAATGCGAGTTGAGGGGGTAACCTTGGAATGTGATCTTCTAAGTGAAAAATTATTAAATTCGTATCTGTTGGGTCGATTCCACCAATAGCTTTCAATAGTGCCTTCCATTGTATGGGACAACTTTGAAGGACTTCGAGGGCTGACATCACGGATGGTGCTTGGGCTAGATCTTCAACAATAGTGTAGTTATGGGCAGCACGAACATGAGGATTGAAAGCCGATTTCCAAACAATGCCCTTTGGAGGAGGGCGAAGGACTGTGTCGAGGCTTGGTCATTCGAGATGAGGAGGACCGTTGGTAGGTGGAGTCATAGGAGATGGTTGGACCAATGAAGGAGGTGTAGGATCAACCTTGTCTTTAGAGGAAGATTAATCTTTGGCTCGAGTGGTAAGTGTGATGTCACTTTGCTTTGAATCACCTATACACATTAAGACATAGGATGTAGTGGAGGGGGATTGTTGGTCATGAATGACTAGTTGGGCTTGTTGTTGAGAAGGGAAGGGTTGTGACAATACGGTCGGAGTGGGCGGTTTCATGGTCCCTTAAAGGAACTTAGTAACCTCGGCGCGTCGTGGACAATCCTTAGTGTAGTGAACATCACCACAGATAAGACAAGGGCATCGGGGTTTGCGCTTATCCCTATCGTCAACAGGAAGTGTTTTGGTTCTCTCTGCTTGTGAAGTATTTTTTGTCCTCCTTATTCTTACGCTTTCCCTTTCTAGAATTTTTTTTACCGGCGGGGGTAGATTGGACAGCTTTTACCTCATAAGTCTTGCTGGTGAGAGGGGTAGGAGACGAAGAATTTTGAACATTAGAATAAATGGGTTTGGGGTTGTTGCTAGAGGAGGAATGTGGTTGGGCATGGAAAGTGCCAATCACACCATCGGTTGCATGAGAAGAAGCAGGAGTAGTTGAAGTGGTGGAAGTAGAAGGACGAGGCTCATTAGAAAGTAAGTCGTAAAGAGTACTCGTTTGTGAGTAAATGAGGTCAAGGTATTGAGTGTGACTAATGGCTTGTTCTTCTGTGACAGCTCCACCCATGGTGATGTCATGACCGATGTCATTCACAAATGATTCTGTGAACCACTCTGCCAGCAATTGATTGGGAAGTTCGAGTTTGATGAGACGTTGTCTTCGTCGCCACTCATGAATGTGATCGGAGATGTGAGTGGCTTTGGTTTGTTTGAAAGAACTCAAAATCTCGGTCCCCATTTCATAGTGGATTGATAATTGGTAGTGGGTGAGGAAAGCCATAGAGAGGGTGTTGAAGTTGGTGAAGAAACCTCATGGTAATTCTATATACCACTTCGCGGCAAAACCCATGAGAGTTCGTTGAAAAAGGAATAAACGAATAGAGTCATCCATCAAGGATTTGGATGAGCACCAAAGGTGAAAAGTCATGACGTGATTGTTCGGTTCCTCTCCTTCTTTGCCATTGAATTTAGGGATGTCAGACAGTAGCTTGGCTGGTATAGCGGGCCACTGAGGAGAGTGACGGATAAGATCATTTAAAATCCTCGACAGATCCGGGAGGTCTAGGGTGGCTAAGAAAGGTAACTGTCTATTCACATGTAGGTACTGGTGGCTTTGGGGAGGGAGTCCCATCATCAAACCAATGGGACCATAAGCAGTCTGCATATAATGTGAAGATCCAGGAAGATTCGATGGTTGTTGTGGAGGCAAGTAACTCATAGGGTTGTACCCTTGAATGGGGGCATAGGGTTGAGCGTTTGATCCCCAAATAGGATTAGACGTACCTGGATATGGTTGGCCTATACCGAGAGGTATAATGGATGTAGTTGGAAGCTGTTGCCCCCCAGTCGATTGAGGGTTATGTTGTATCAGATGATTCCAATACCGGGCCAAGGATAGAGGTATGTTTTGTCCATAGGTTGGGGTCAGTGGGGGTTGTCCTCCAATCGAGGGTTGTGCTCCAATTGGGATTTGGGTTCAAATTGGGATTTACCCTGCAATGGGGGGTTGAGTCAAACCTCCTTGGTGAAATTTTCCACCAACAGGAATCTAGTAATTTGGTGTGAATGACGGAATGGTGCCACTAGGATCAGTGCCACCGATAGAGGATGGAAAAGGTCCTCTGAAAGGGGGCGGAGGAAGTGTCGGAATGAAACCAAGAGGAGAGTGCCCAGAAGAAGTGGGACCACTAGGATTTCTGGATTTGATTTGTGTAGGAACGGGAATAGAGGCATTCAACACATGGTACCCGGGTGGAAGTGTTGGGGCGACTTCGGGCGAAAGCTGTGTGCCAATAGGGTCTTGGCTAGCCGCGGTAATCCCGGTGTGAAGAATCATAGTATCTATGTAATGGACCATTTGTAAAGGGAGAGTCAAGATGTGGTCAGCTCACGGAGCTTCTGTACCAGGAAAATAATAAGTAGTAGTAAAAGGTACTGTGTTTGGATCAGATGTTTCGGGGAACGCAGGTGAGATAGTGATTGTTGAGTCCATTTTTTATGCTTCATAAACCATACTTTTGCCTCTTTATTTATCCATTTTACCTTCATTTCACTCCACATTTTCCATGAAACATCCTATGTAAGGTATATTTGTCATTCTTTAGCTTAAGAATTGAATTTTCTAAATTTTAACATTAAAATTGGAAATTTACCAGAAATTACAGGATTTGACCAAATTCCGTAAAAGCTCCGTGGTTTGTATACTTGCAGGACACCTGGGAGAAATATAACACTTGGGTAGTGTTCCCTGATGTACAAGGATGGAGAATGAGCTATCAGATTCGGAATCTAAGCCTTCCAGATGTCCGGTCAACGTTGGTCAAACAGGGCTACTTCAGCAGAAATTGCCCTGTTTCAGCCTTAAATCTTGGACAGTTTTGGATTTCATGGGATTTTGACCATATATTGTGGATCCAAAGAAGGCATTCGACCCTCCTAGGATATTTTGGATCTAATCATGATATTTAGGAGACATTTTAGCATTTTTGGTTTTTAGACTCTTGTATAAATACTCTTAAGCTTAAACTAGTAAGACACTCTTGATATGAATGAAGAAACTTGAGAATTTGCACTCTTGAAGATCAGCTCTGTGTTTTGTTCATGTGAATGCTTATGGTGATTTGAATTCTACTGGATTCCTTTCTTAGCTGAAGTCAACTAAAGTGTACCAGGGAAGCATTGGAGGGCCCCCATTGCCAACTAGTACACTCTTTCCTTGTGTTCTTTTTCAAGTATATGTTTTAGATCATATCTTGCTTGCTATAGATGAGTTTTATCTTGTTGTAGGTAGATGAATTTCATATCTCAGTTACATGCTTAATGTTTTCAAGCCTTACTCATATTGCAAATGGTTTCTTGAATGAGAATTCAATGTGCAGTTTGACTTCAAGCATTAAGATAGTTTTGAATGCTTTTGAGTTATTTATGCTTTCAGTATTTTGATTTCATTTGATGATAGTTGTTAATGAATGAATGAAAGAAGATAATGAATTCATCTCTTGAATAAGAGTTTTGTTCTTCTAACATTTGATAGGTCTTAAAACTTTCTTTTGAATGCTTACTGTTTTTACTCTTTAGGAAAACAAGTGTTGATTACTGTTATGGGATCTATGAAGATGACTTCTGAATAGAAGCTTAACATCTCTTTCATATTCAGCCTTAGAATAGGTTTTTGGTTTATCACCATTAAAGATAAAAACTATCTCTAAATCCATATACTTTGGACGTGCCTCTAAGTCTTACAAACACCGGATTGACAATCATTTACACTCTAATTTACTTGGGTAGATTGGAGCTCAACAGTGATATCAACGCCCACTCCTAAACCAAAGAGATCTCATCTAAAAATGCCAGTAGGCCAAAAAGGATCTTGGCCCTCAGGTCCTAGAAAAGGTCTATTCGATGATCCAGAAGACAAAACAAATAAGTCTTTGGAAGAATTCACTCACATAATACGTCTCTCAGAGTCGGGATGAAGTTGAAAGTACTCTCAAGAATTGGTAATTCGAAACCGTTCTAGAGAGTTAGTTCTTTCCACTTGTGGAGTGGTGACGTCTTGGACTTCACTCTGTTGAGGAGAGCTCTCCAGTGAGCTGGTAGGCAAGGGTTGAGAACCTTCCAGATTTTCTGGGGGTAAGCCTTGCATTCTACATGAATAATGTGGAGGGTCAATTGTGAATGAGTTAAAAACTTACAAAGAAAATTCTATGGTCAAGTTGGGTGAACAAACAACAAGCGCTAGTAAAACAAATCTAGGGAACAAAACTAGGAAAACAAGACCTTCTAATTCTGAAGTCACTAGTTGGTGATGAAATCCAACGTCGCAACGATGAGATAAGAAGGGGCTGGGAAAGGGTGGAAAAGTTACGTTGATGACCTGCTTAATGGACTTACACCCTGGTGCAATCTCCCACACATAATCGTGGGTATACCCTCCAAGGAGCCCGAGTGAGTTTGGTCAACGTCGATTCCAGGTATAGTGAAGACTTGCCCCTTCACAGTCACCTTGTGTAAGACCCTAAGAAGATAGGCCACTAAGGTTACCACCAACAACAATAAATCCTAGGGGGATAGTCGACAGTTAGATCCACATGCAAGGGCAGGGTATCTAGCCTGAAATTAGCTTGAGAGGCTTCCACTCATCATTGTGGGTATACCTCCAAGTGACCCCCATAATACGTGCAATCTCTACACCAATATCAACAAAGCAGGGTGAGTAACTCTGTCAATATCAATGCAACCTCGGGTTTGACCCTTGTGTGAGAAGGGCTTCCCAGGACCAAATGTTGCAAATGGAATTTGACACTCCTTACCACAAGATGTTATTGTGTGTTTTGTTCTTTGGATATTCTATCTCTCTGTCTGTTCCAAAGCTCTAGCCTAGCTAATGTTGGTGTAATAGAGTCCTAGAAAAGAGTTAGTAGTTGAATTTTTAAAAAAATTGCGCAATATTATTAAAGGCTGTTGTTACTCAAAGGAGACGGAAATGAAACCGATGTTGTCTAAGACTCTGATCCAACAATGCATAGATAGGAATGAAAGATATCAATTCTCATTAGATGAATCCTATTTACAGGAGGGAAAGAGAAGTTTTTGGAACAATCTTGAACTATGATATACAATCTTCTTTAAAATGCAATATCAACGAATCACGAACAATGTCAATTCTCTATTTGTTTCATTTCAACAATTGAATGCCAATATTTTTGAGATAAAAAATTTCTTTTAAAAATAAAAATGTTTTTTTCTTTTCAAAAAGAACCACACAACGATGGTGGAACTAAGGAAAACCAATAACTAATGAAAATCAACATACAAAACCCAAACCAATCTTTCAATGAAGACAAAAATGACAAGCAGACAAGGCTAGTCTTTTCAAATGCATGAGGGTAACGATTTTCCAAGTAATGAGAAATTGAGAAAGACAGTTAATACCAACTTTTAAACCGATCGCTGGCTCCCAACCAAACAAGCACTCAGATTCCAGGATCAGAGGTTATATCCTTGCCAAGAAAAGGTCAAGAGATGACAGTTGAGAAAAAGAATGAACAAGAAGAGTCTTTGATTTTCGAAGACTAATCATTCAAAAAATCCGAAGTCAAGAAATAATCAATCAGTGGCCCAATAAGTTCTCTTTAGACACACATACAAATCTGGGTATCTGGGCATACAAAAGACCTTAATCTCAAAAAATTTCAAAATGGGTTCGCAGGCAAGCAGTAGTGTACAGTGCAAGAATGAAGCATTCTCGTAGGCTAGTCACAAGCAAAGTGCGAGATCTTCGCACTGGACTGCACAGTAGGGTGCGAACTCTAGTAGTTCTAGCAGGTTAAAAAAGGGTTCAGTGTGAGAATGACTGAAACTAGGCAAAATTTGGAAAAAAGACAAAGTTTTTGAAGGGACTTCTGGACCCAGAGAGTCTGTCAGGGTCTCCTGAAGACTCAAAGATTGATAGAAATGAGAAAAGGTAAGGCAAGAGCAAATGGCCAAGGAAAAACATCAAAAACCACTAAAAAATGGGCTGCATCCCCAGTGGAGTCGCCAATTTTGTTATCGGACTAATCGGTAGATGCAGACACTAAGAGATCTCCCTAGATCCACCTGGATATAGAACAAAACAATACAGGACATGACTCTTTCCCTAAGTTGGAATCATTGAATCCGCTAGTAAGGAGGAACAAGTGACATACCTTTGTATTGCTTCCTTAGGTCTCTGTTGCTCCCGCTTCACTTTGGTGCTCTCGTGAGGTCAATTCCAAGACATCACAAACCAACCAAAGTGAAGATAGCAAAATATATTCAATGTCAACTTATGCATATGATCAAGGAATTACACAATAAAGTAAGAACGACTTTATGGGAAAGGGACATGCCACTGTATCATATTAATTGAAAGTAGAAGATACAGCCTGATCGCCTTGATGTCACAAGATTCCTTTTAGTGACCCTTGGTTCCAACACACACACTTGCTCTGTACTTTCATGAAGAAGATCCAATTCCTCTTGATAGACCAACTAGAGTCTCCAAGCTTCTATCTAAGCAGGGTTCTTCACACAGTTCCTTCACCAATTCTTCAATTAATCTTTCTTAACCTTTTCCGTGAGAAACCTTTCAATATATAGGAGAAGGAGAGATGGTTACATGGATGAGGATGATCCCATCAAATATGAGAAGTCAGTAAAATGACAACCATACGAATGCCAACTCATTTTCTAGAAGATTCCCTTCTAGAACCCTCGATACTTCTTCTCTTTTCCAATCTTGAAAATAGGTTCGCACCCTGTGTATGGAGCTAACTGTGAGAATTTTGTACCCTGAATGAAGGTGGCCTGTGAGAATGAGGGATTCTCGCACCCAAGGCCATATACATCCTGTAAACTCACTTTGAAAATATGTTTTTGGAAAGAGACAAGATCCACTTTTCTCAGGCAAAAAGTCCTTGTTGGGAGCTTGAATACACCATTGTTAATACATCACCAAGATGACCAAAATCATGTGTAACGTCAGTGCCAAAGAGCACATGAGAAACTTTTGGGAATTTTTATAGCTTCACCCCATTAGTGATGATGTTGAAGATCTAGTCATGAAGTTGTTCTCCACTACTCTTTATGATGCCTCAAGGCGTTGGTACCTAAGCCTACCTGATGGAACATCAAAACCATGAATAGACTTGAAGAGGCCTTTCTCAAAAGATGGAGTGTCAAAGAAGATCCTAATATGCTTCTCACACGATTGAACAACCTTGCCAAATATGAAAATGAGTCCATTCGAGAGTTCCACACTAGATTCGAGACTTTACTGCAAAGAATTCCCGCAAGCCATCATCCGAAAGTTGACTACCTCATCCATGTTTACACCAGATCTTTCAATGGCCAACTAGTGTATCTTCTTAGAGACAAAAACCCCCAGTCCATTCAAGAGGCCCAAGAGCTCGCTACTAAAATAGAAGGAAACCTCCTTTCATCCAAGATTGAGCCTTTTTCTAACCCAAGGGGGAGAATAGACACTAAACCAAAGATAGTTCACAATGCTAAGCCTACTTTAGATCTATGTACCAGTATCACCAAGCTGCAAGCTTCTATGGATGGTATCATAAAAGATCAAGAGGAAATGATGAACGGGATCATCAAGTTGGAAAGATCTCAAACCTAGATAGCCAGGGTCCCGTACAAAGGGCAATTCCAGAAAGGGAGCCAATTTTATAAACCAAAGAATGAGCATGAAGTTCCAAACACTTTGGACCTTGCAAACATTGTTGATGAAAATCCTTGGTGCCTAGAATGCAGCGAAGCACATTGGAAACATGAGTGCCCCTACAATAGTGGCCATCAACAAGTCAACAACATGGATATTTTCATGGAGTTTCCTCAGATAAATATCACAAATGTAGAACATCAGGAATCCGTGAAAGAAGTAGTCAGATCAACAAGGATGGCAGTAATAAAAAACATGGATCAAGAATCACGAGAAAAGATAAAGAAATAAGAATTTTAGGTGTACAGAAGAAAGAATTTGAAGCAACCAGCTACTGATTAGGCAAATCCCCTACACATCCAAGGCTGGCAAGGTTGATCTGAATTTTGACTTCAAAGGGGCATTATAAAAAATGCATGTAAACGTCCCCCTAAGAGAAGCAATCAAGATCCCATCCATCAAGGAATGATTCGACACTTTATTTTTGGGATCAGATGAGCCTATGGACCCCCCTATTATGTTGCAAGATGATCACTTCAAGGTCCAATATGGTGAAAACTCTCCTTTCTTCATGACTTTGACAATGAAAAACAAAAACCTCAACAATTGCATGTTAGATACAGGTGTTGGTGAAAACATGATGTCACTCAAAGTCATGTGACAAGTGGGTTTGAAGGTCACACGGCCTTATAGAAATGTATGTGGTTTCGAATCTAAAGCCATACCCACACATGGGGTGGTTGAGAATGTTGAATTTCACCTAAAAGAGTACCCAGAGAAGATGGTCCACATTGACATTATGGTAGTTGATGTCCCAGATGTGTGGGGAATGTTGTTATCTAGGAAGTTTGGTGCAATGTAGGTGGCACCCTTGAGATGGACCTCGCATTCTTGCAATTGCCTTCAAAAAATGGAATGGTAGGTTGTCTCCTCAATGTGCCAATAACCAAGGACCATGTGCAGGATATTACTCACCCCATCAACAATGACAAAGCACAAAACGAGATGATACAAACTCTTCAAAAGTATTCTCCAGAAGATATGCCCTTTGCAACAGAGGAGGACTTTGATCAGATCGAATGGCCCAAAAGAGAAGAATACCAACAACTCCTAGATGAATTCAAGAACAAAGAAATTGGGACAGTGAAGATATTAAAGAAACATGAAGATGACGTACAAATCCACCTGTCTCAACAAAAAAAATTTACAGCAGAAGCCCACCCCCCTCCCTCAACACAATACACCAGGGTTGTCCAAGGAACAACCAAATACAAAGTTATAAAGTACAAGGAGGGAGACATGGTATGAATGTGGGATACCCAAAAAGGAGAGCTAACTAACGTAAAAGGAAGCACTCAGTCATGGCTCAGACCCTTCAAAGTTGGAATGGAATCAGTTAACGACTCATATTATCTATCCACTCTGGAGGGAAGAAGGCACCCATTACCCATCAACGGGTGCCTCCTCAAACCCCACCAAGGTGGGGGGACCTGATTCCACAGGTAAATGCAGGTAATTAGACATTTTTCGTGTATTATACCATTTTCATTTCATGTTAGTTTGCTTCCACATTTGAATTGTTGTTTGTTTTATTTTAGTATATATATATATATATATATATGTATGCTAGAGTGGCATTACCACCCCATTTTTTGTTACTGATGCCCCTACCGAGTTTGAGTAGGTCTGCAGGTTATGCCAGAGATGATGAGGTTCTCATGTGATCTACGGTGAGCACATGTCCCTGAGTTGGAGCCAGATGTTATCCCTGATTTTTAGGGATAACCAATGGTAGGTATAGAGGTAAGCTTCCTTTAATTTATTTTAATTGTGATGGTATTGGTCATTTTGCTAACAAATGTCCTCATAAGAAAAAGAGAAATGATGAAGGTTACTCA
>JZKD02S1790717.1:494298-507613 GCA_000966675.3 Picea glauca | reverse complement strand
TTTATCATAAATAAGGAAATTATTTTTTTCTTAAATTTGGATTTGAGTCCTAGTTGATTCCATAATTTAGATTTATGTGTTGTGTGGTGATTAATTGTAGCAATGGGAAGAACTTCTTATCATTCAATTGAGTTCAATAATCAGGTTTGTATTGTCTTTGTCCGGACTATGAATAGGATATTTAAGACAATCCAGTATCAAGGTTCATATTCCATTCCACATGCCCTGTGAGTGGAAGGAATGCCCTTTTTAATACTATAACCCCTTGTCCATTTGATGAATGTGTTCTTTTTATAACCAATTCTCTCCAAGGTGACATTGTTTTCTTATTATTTCATTGTCTATATCTACCTTTGGTGTCATCGCCTATGTTATCCAGTTTTGTTGTAATTTCAGGGTAAGTATAAATACAATTATATTTTGAGGATGATTCATCTTTGCATCCATGAATTGGATATCTACAATTGCAATCTTTGAGTGTGAAAAGTATTCCACTTTGTTTTTCTGAGTGGTGGGTGTGTCATGTTCAACACTGGTGGTCCCTTCTCCATTATATTAAAACAAAATACCTGGTTTCCTTTTGTTTGTGTATATAATATATCCACCCTTTGTGTCAAAACTTCATTTATGTCCTCTACTACTGACACTCTTGCAGTTCTCTCTCTACCTTCTTTTGTTATACATACTAGACTCTGGACTTTGGAAACTATCCTTATTTTAGTATTACGTGTGATTTGACCATATTGTAATTATGCGGATTTATGAAGTTGATTTCACTGGTGTGTCCATATTTGGTTTTCAAGTTATGGGAACCATGATTCTTGATTTTATTTAGATATCTCATGTTGCAAAATCTTAGCATATCATAGAAAGTAGATCATTCACAATAGTTCACTACTTGGTTGTAATTTTCCATATGGCAGTTGGTCCTTCAAGAACTGGGAATGATCACTATATTTTGATATTCATCCATTCTTTGAAAAGGGTCTTTGCATTTCTCCACTAAAAGTTTCATTAGCATTCAAAAGGGCATTGGTTCTCATTTATTATGTCTTTATCCTTTCCCAAATTCCATAGTCAAGAGAGATAGGCCATCTATTATTATTCCTATTATACATGTCATCATCACTGTAAGGATGAATTTAATGATACTAAACTTCAATAGAAGGACTATAAAGGCCTACTAATAAAACAATTTTACCCTACAAATCATTTATAGAAAAACATGAAAATTTCCATGGCCTTGCACTCTAGTTTCAACGCTTCCAATAGTTGGTGGATGGGTAGTATTTGACCTCTAATCCTATTGACAATGTGGATGCTCCATTTTTTGGTCCTCATTGAGTGACATATCTGTTATTGGGAGCGAACACCTTGAAGAATTCTAAATTTACTTGTGCCTATATAATGCCAACCCGGGTGACTGCTCATGCTCCATCTTCTTACACGTTGTTGTAGCTTCTAAATTTCATCTTCTTGTTCCCTACATTTTTCTCTTAGGCATTGATTTTCCACATCTAACAGGAATTCATTCGATTTAATAGTGCCCAACTATTCCGTAAGGGAGGTATGTTGCTGTAAAATCTCCTCCACCCAATGCTCTAGATTCACCTTCCACAATTTGAGTCTCAATATTAAATCCCCTAGCATGGATTGAGACTCATCATAATGGTACTTAAATCTAGAAATGACAAGGTAAATTGGATCACTGGTATTGACCATTAGGGGGTTGACTCCAGTGCCATCTCCCAAGTACATAATGAAAGTATGCTTCTGTAGCTTACTAGTCTAGGCTTATTCCTGTGTGAATGGCATATTTTTTTTTTTTAAAACCCAACATTCATCTCTCTAGCAACGAGGAGGTTCATCACTTGTATATCCATTTGGTCACAAAGTATGTAACTTCGTCACTCTAGCGACTACCTATTCGTCCTTTGTTTGACGTTTTTAGCTTTAGGGTTGGTCGGTCTAGAGACATATATTCATCATTCTACTGACTAATCGTGGTTTATTGACTAAGTTTGCCAAGGTTGTCTTGGTCTCTCTTGCGACTAATATTAGTCCTTAGACCGACTAACATTCGTCACTAGAATGACTAATTATGGTGGCTAGAGTGACCAAGGTTATTTTTTCCTTAGAGATGCTAGCAAGGCTTGCGACTAAAGTTGGTCGCTAGACCGACTAATCTTGGTTGATGGATCGACGAATGGTAACTTTTCCCTATTGTGAATAGGCTTATTTTCCTGGTCGCTAGACTGGTGAAGATCCACGTGTGGTCGCTAGACTGATGAATTGATTTTGACGAAAAGAAAATCATCTTGGTCACAACAACAACCCTATTCTGACGAAACTTCGTCACAAAAACGATCAAATTTAGTAGTGATATATAAAGTTAGCACATGTAATAGCATAATCCATCAATATTTATAACAAATACACCCATGGAATAACAATTCAAATATTTTCAAGACATTAATTGGACGAGGAAAGAGTATTTCTATTAAAATGTAATCAAGATAAGTGTATGAATGACAAACTTTTGTGTCGGTACATTTGGAACCGAGAAACTAAGTCCCTTCCAGCTAGGCCTCCACCACTTCAATACTCCACCAAAGGCAAGCTCATATAACAGAGACAATGAGGTTCTTCGTCAAATAGGGAAGAGTTTGGGGGATAAAAAATGTGTTCAGACTTAAAAGGACAAAGGGATGCAGACTCAATATGAAGTGAATAATTTCTCCAGAGTAACTTTGCTCTCAAAGTTGAATTCTTCTCCCTTTTTCCATAACTTGGATATGGCCCATTTATATCCTTCAAATAGAATTGAAGGGTCGAGTCATAATGTTTCTAGTATATGGAAGGTCAGGGATCATGGATCTCGTGATGTGACATGGAAACCTGACACCATTTTTTTTATTTTGGGAACAAAACTCGATGTGCGTGGGCTGTAATGGTGCAACCTGCATATACACATGTTGTATAGCTGTTAGGGCGTGTATATGTGGAAAAATAAAAATTTTAGTTCTGGGAATTGCAAAAGGGGACTTCAAGTCTACATAGGGAAATGAAAAATTCCTTCTAAGCAAGTTGCATGGGATGAGAAAAATCTTGCTATAACAAATCTTGTGCCCCAAATAGACTTAGGGGAAAGGATTTATGCCCCCCATAAATAATTTAGTTTTGAAATCTTACCCTTACTGTTTCGGTTGTAAATTTCTCATATGATCTCGTTTTTGTGCCCAGATTGGATCATTGGATAACTCTCTCCAACTTCTTCTATTTGAGTGGTAGAGATAAAGTGTACCTTAGTACACTATATTCTTGTGGGTTTTTGTTTCCTAAAAACATCGTTTAGGGCCTCAAAATCACCCCACAAGATCATGACCTTCAAAAACACAAAAAAATTGTAGAAAAATTATTGTTTTACTGTCAAAACAACTCTTTAAATCTAAGTAGTCGATCTAAAATCAAATGAAATATGAGCCATTGACAATATAATAATTTCAAAACCCCACATATCAATCTTCGTAGTCAATTTCCACCTCAAAGAGATCTAGACGGTTGATCTCATCTCCATCGAAAATCAGTTGATCGACAATTTTCTTTGGCAAACCAAAATTGCCTTTGAATCTCCCCAATGTCAAATCACCGACCATCGACCATTGGAGAATCCTCTTAGAAACCACTTGCAACACCACATAGAATCAACCAAAACTATCTTCAGTCATCGATAATCCTCGATGAATGACTAAAACACTTCCCCAATTGTGTTGACCTGACCATCGACTATCGACCATATCTATTGGGTAACATGACAATTTTTTATGTGGCATGACACATGGATGTTGATGTGGCATGACACTATAATCTAACATGGAACTCTGAATAATGTGGCATAACACATGGATGTTGACATGGCATGACAAGCCATCACCCTCTTTCCTTCATTATCCATTGATCCTTTTCCTTGGATGACCTGAATACCTCACTGATTCGACCAACACCTAACCATCGACTGTCAATGATTTCCATTGGATACCAAGCACATCAACAATCCATCCAACACAACCATTGGTCGTCAATTGTTGGCGAACAAACACTTTTCCAATCTAACCGATGTGACCATTGGTCATCAACTATGGACAATTTCCATTGGCAACCAAACACTTCGCTAATATGACCAACCCGACCATCAGTCGTCGATCGTTGGCAATTTTCTTTGACCAACACCAACACTTAGAAAATTTTTGACCAATCTTCGATTAACATGGGTTGTCGATCTATTATTCAAACCAATCTTGACTGTTGATCTTCTCCACTTTGCAAACCTATGAACTGAATCATGGTCGTTGATCAAACCCAACCTCCCAACGGCCAAAAATGAATCAAGACCATTTATTTGATCCATTTTTGAAACAATGGAAAATGAATCTCAATTTCAATTTTCAATTTGATCTATTTTCCAAATGGTTGAAAATGAATCATGTCCATTGATCTTCCAGACCTTGAAAACCTCCAAAATCCTTATAAATTTTTAAATTTATCAAAATGAATGTCAATCATTGATCTTGAGATCGAATGCGATCTCAGTCATAGATTCATCAAGTCTGTCCAAATTTCACAACAACAATTAAAACATGAAATTGAACCTTCTAATTTGAATCTATCTTTGCAACATTGCAGATTGACTCCATTAAACCTATTAGATGGTTTTGAGTCCTTTAAAAAAGAATTTTTTTCATGAATTTGGGGATTTCTTTCTAAGCTTTCACTATTTTTTCCCCAAATTCCCTCAAGGCAAAATCTGTGATAGGAAATTTTCCAAATTCACACTCTTCTTAGCTGATATAAGACTAGTGTTTGAACTAGAGGATTTGATATCATAATGTAACATTCCCCGGCCCAACTGAGGCCCATTACGTGTGGAAAAATCCGGACAACTAAAGTGTTTTCTAACTAATTAATTTATTGTAGCTTAATAGCTATGAATTACAACCATATTTAACTACTATTGATATCATTAATTTGATGCATCTATTACATGCTAAAATAAACATGAAATGCAGTTTAATAATTCAACACAGTAGCATATAAATCCTTCTCAAATACACATAATTCATGCACAACAATTTAACTCATAAATACAACACAAAATAGATAAAGCACTTATCGTTTAATTATGTTATGAAACTAGCTGCTTGGGAAAAACGTTCCACCCAGCCATAGACTTGTTGTTTGAAATATCAATATCAAGTCACCCTCAAGCTGGGGCCAGAAATCCACAAAAGAGGGTGGTCTCTCATTGTCCACTCACAACTCAAAAAAACACAACCCACTGGTATTCTCCTACAACTATATTGATTTTCCACTATCGCTCTTCCTCTCGACTTACCCGATCCAAAGAATATACCCTTTCACTTATCATAGTCCCTCGGGCATCCCTTTCTACTCTTTCCCAACACTGTTAACTCTAGTTTTTCTTCTCCTGTTGTTGTTCTGAAAGCATATTGTCTAAAGTCCCCACTTTCCTACTCAAATTTCTTTTTTCCTTCTTCCCCCATGCTTGCTTGACTCTCACTCTTTCCCCAAATACAATTACACTCAACCCATACTATTATAACTACATGATTTGTGTTAGGGACCTAACCTCCCTAACCCCCAATGTATGTAGAATAATATATTTTCCATGCAATAAAGAATGAAATTAGCTAATAAGGACAATTTAATAATATGAACAAGTCTAATGTAAGAAGACCTAATAGAAGCTTCCACTTCTAGAAAGATCTTCCTCTAGAATGTTCCTTAGAATATAGAAGTAGTATAAATAAGAGTAGGTGGCATGAGAAAGTCTTGTCTTGATAATTATTGAAATAGAGTGCTTCTCTCTTAGAGGTTACCCCCTTGAAGAGAAAAGTAAAAATTGCTTTCTATCAATAAAGGTATCATTTATGGTGTTTTGGTTCTCTACTTTTGTTGTTATACTGGTAATTGCTACTATATTTTTGTTTTCATCTATTTATAAAACATCAAGTATCTAACAAGTGGTATCATAGCATTTTCCTCTACAAAAACTGTGGGAATTATTTTTTTCGGGTAGATACGTGTACTATCGATGTCTTTAAAGAACAAAGATATATCGTTCAATGGGTAGAGATGCAGTGGGAAAGACTACATGTAGAAAATATAGACAATTTCACGAGGTTACTTAGAAACAAATGTTTCACCTTGTTGGAAACCTATGTAACCCTTGTTGGTACCCTTCGAGTAGCACTGCATTAGATAGAATCCGTACATGACCATCACTCCCATGTACCATGAGGTATATCAAGAGTCCCCATAGGTCTCCTAATACTATCTCTAGATTAGTCGATCGGCCTCCTGACTGCTATAGTGACACTAAGAAAAACACTCAAGAAGATACTCTCTAGTACCTAGGTAATTGAGTAGTACGACTAAGGGTACCATAGAGCCTCCTTAGTTGGTTCCCTAGGATATTGGGAGGAGCACTAATATTTGACCTTGCATGTATATTAGAGAGATATAGCACAGGGAAAACCCTTTTCTATAAGAACCCTGTAAACCCTATCCCTTGGGAAAGAAAAAAACAACAACAAAGGAATAGACGGGATCTATTACCGCAAACCTTGCCTTCTATATTCTGGTTAAAACATTCCTACATAATTTTTCCTGTTAACAATTTGGGCACTTCGTCACTATAGTTTTCTTCATGCTAAAGTCTAACTCTGTAGGAGTTTTAAAAATATATATAGTGGTCCCATCGACACCCTTATTTGGGACCTATCCCATTAGATTCATGTTTTCGACCTAATCATCATGGTACCTATCATTTTTAACCCTTTTTGTTATGTGGACCCAATCCCCTTCATGACACCCTTATTTGGGACCTATCCCATTGGATTCACCTTTTCACCATGATCGTCATGGTACCAATCACTTATAAGCCTATTTTCTTGTGGTCCCACCCACCTTTCCCAACATCCTTATTTGAAACCTATCCCATTGGATTTCCCTTGTCACCATGACTGCAGTGAGATACATCACCTATCCGACTTTTTTTAGTGGACCCACTACCCATTCTAGGCACCCCAAATTTCCACATGGCCACCACTCACAACCAAGAACTGTAGGCCAAAATAAAACAGAACAAGGCCCAATTTGATTGTTTTGAGGAATAAGTTCATACTCAATTTTCCAAAGATGAAGGCCTATTTAACCAATTAGAATAAAATGTTGACAACAAATTTGGTACCCTCAATGCCACTCTCAACCAGTTGTTAAATTGATCCCAAGATCCCCACTTCCATGAAAACCCTCTAAAGTAGATGGTTGTGACTCCTCCCGTACTATGGCCTTTCATTCCAACCCCTTTCATTGTGACCCCTGTCTTCCCCTAGTTGAGGTCAATAAATTTGATGGCTTTGATCCCACGAGATGGGTCACCCAAATGGAGAATTATTTTTCTTTGTAGGGCATTACTAATGAGTTAGCCAAAATTCCTTTTGTCGTATTCTATATGGATCCTAAATGTTGGAAATGGTGGTGGCAATGGCATAAAAATGCACGCCATAGGTATGTTTCTTGGACCTATTTTTTTATATATATTTATAAATGCTTTGACACTGACACCCACTATTTAGGTCGTTTGACCAAGTTGAAACAATATGGCACAATGGAAGACTTTATAATTGGCTTTGAACACTTGTATTTTAGAACGAAGGGCATGATAAATGATTTCTTTAGGGAATGTTTTATTAGTGGCCTAAAGGATGAAATCTTAGCCCAGGTCCTCATGGCTCTCCCCTAGACTTGGTTGGAAGATACTAAATGTGCCAAAGAAACAAAACAAGTTGTCTTTTCCCAAAATAGAAAACCCTCTTTTCTTCCCTTCCCTCAACCTACCAATCCTTCCCCTCATTCCACCCCTATAAAGATCCAAAAATTAGCTTGGGTAGAAATGACTGAATGTCAACTCAAGGGTCTTGGCTATAATTGTGATGAAAAATATTTTCCCGAGAACAAGTGTAACGAAAATAATATTTTTATGGACATTTTTGAGGATGTTGTTGATGAGGACATTGAATCTTCCCCTATGGAAGAGTGACCCCCAACATATGATACTACTCCGGTTACTAATCCACTTGAAGTTGAACTGTTGATTTCACAGCACGCCCTCACTAGCTTATCTTCTCTCGAAACCATCAAGCTCATTGGCTACATTAAGCATAGGAAAGTCATAATCATTGTTGACAGTGGAAGCATCCATAATTTTATTCACCATCACATTTCCCAGGAAAAAAATTGTTATATCTGTGTGGTCAACAATTTTCAAATCTTGATTGCTAATGGTAGTTACATGAAATGTGGTGGGCATTGCGAAAATGTGTGGCTACAAATTGGTTAATACCACTTGAAATATCATATGTTTTCTATCAACATTGGAGGTTGTGACATTGTGCTCATTGTTGAAAGGTTACACACTTTGGGTCCCATCCTCATGTATTTTAAGGAATTAATCGTGTAATTCCAATAGGAGGGACAACAATATTGGTTCCAAGGCATCACAAGAGGCTCCCCTAAGATCATCAGTTCCCATCAAATGGAAAAAATCCTAATAAAAGGTCATTCTGGGATTATTTCCCAACTCCATTCCATTCAAGAAATTGAGATTCCCTTTGTGCATATTGACCTCTAATCCATCCTCTCCCAACACTAGGCCATTTTTACCACTCTCCATGGACTTCCCCCTTCTCATGGTGTTCATGATCATTCCATTTCTCTGGTCCTGGGGACCCTTCCTCCCAATGTTCGCCCTTATCTTCATCCCTTTTCCCAGAAGAATGAAATTGATAAAATGGTTCAAGAATTTCTCAAAGCTAGTTTATCTATCCTCGTACCAACCCCTATTATTCTCCTCTGCTCATGGTACTATAGAAATAATTCACTTGGCCCATGCCTATAGAATTTCTCTTCCTCAACAAAATCACCATCAAAGAAACATTTCTCATTCCTATCATTGATGACATGTTGGATGAATTGAGCAATGCTAAATATTTTACTAAACTTGATCTCCATTGTGGCTACTACCAGATACATATGAAAAAGGAAGACATTCCCAAGGCTGCATTTATAAATCATGAGGGTCACTATGAGTTGTTGTTCATGCCCTTTGTCTTGTGTAATGCTCCCTCCATTTCCAATTTTGTATGCATCATGTCTTCCATCCTTTCCTCCATCACAATTTTGTCTTTGTTTTATTTGATGGAATTCTCATCTATGGCAAATATTTGCAATCCCATCTCTCCCATGTGGATCAATTTCTCCATCTACTCTCTCAACAAAAAAAATTCCTTAAACAATATAAATGTTCCTTTGGAGCCTTAGAAGTGGAGTACCTAGGTCATGTTGTCGGCAAGGATGGCATATGTGTGGATCCTAAGAAAAATGAAGCTATGAAGGATTGACCTCACCCTAAAATTCTTAAGATCTTGCATGTTTTTATTTGTTTAATGGGCTATTATCACAAGTTTGTTCATAATTATGGTAAAATAGTTGCACCTCTCAGTACTCTCCTTAAAAAAATGCCTTCACTTAGACTCTATCCATTGATCCATCCTTCCATTGCTTGAAAGAGGCCATGTGCACAACTTGTGTCCTTGCACTTTCCGAATTCACCAAGAATTCTGTCCTCAAATGTGATGCTTCATGGAAAGGAATTGGGGCATTCCTTCTATAGTGGGAAAACACCCCTAACCACTACACTAGGTGTCAATCATGCAGGAATAACTAACCATCTAAAGTCTCCTACTTTTAACAACTATCCCAACTATACCCCACATTCATGCATAAAATACAAAGTATAAGGATCTAGTAGTCTTACCTTAAACTCTACATCTGGTGTTGATCCTTTTGCATTCGGTCACTCCTCGACTGCAAGTATGCTCCCAAGGCTGACCTACATTCACCAAAAGAAAAAAAAAGAAACTACGAACATGCATCTTATATATGAATTAGTGGGTTATATGTCATAACAAAATGTAAATCAAACATGAACATTGAACACATCATATGGCAAGATGGAAAAAGTACTTCTTTATATTAATCTCACAAAGTCACTTACAAAATGAGATCGGTGACTGATCCTCGAACTCGGTTTTAGGCTCCTCTTTACCAATCTCCAACTTCTTCCACGTATCCTTATTCTGTCACACTTCTCTCTAGAGAATGGGCATAGGCTTATGAATGAGGAAAAAGGCAAGAATAGGGAATTTTTGCTCAAAACTCACAATGTGGTTGCAAATTCTTGGGGCAAGGGGGGAAAGTGAAATGGGAAGAGTTTCACTATAGTTATATTTCTCCTTGGAATGAGACCCCAACATTTCATTTTATATGACAAAAGTATGGTTATTCGGTTGGGTGACAGGCTATAGGCGATGGATTAGTTGGGAAACTACCCAATAGCCTGTAATCTCAATGAATCCCTTACAATTTTTTGTTTTTTGCAACTTTTGTGGGTATACATGGGCTGTAATTGTGCATCTAGTGTATGTACGCTGGAAGTAGTGGTGCAGGGCATGTACATATTCAAGAAATATGTTTTTAAGAAGAGTTGTTCAGTGTTGGCTTGACAAAAATAGTAACTAAGATGGCCTGATGCCAGGTGTGCATGTATAGTGCAATTTAGCATTATAACAAATTCCCCCTAATGTGTGATATCATAAGAGCATCTGATGGCCGAAATACATTACAAATCTTAACCAACATACGAAGCGAGTGAGCCCAGGACCAGAGTTCGGGGGGTGCCATTTGCAAAATAACAATTGTCTCACCGAGGCAGGCATACCCATGCTCGGGATGAAATAAATAATGGTTGCCAATCAAATAAACTATAGATCCATGTCATATAACTATACAAAGTGTAGCCACAAGCAATACACAATGTATATACATCTCAAAATAAAATATAAACTTGTATAGTATCGATCTTCAAGAAGCTAATGATGACCGATGGCTGGAGATGAGGTCTTCAAAGCTCGAGCAACAACTTCAAGATCTTCAAAACTTGGGTAGGAGTGTAATGTGAGTGTACAACTTCACTACCCAGAGGTCTTTGATGGCTCTTTTGGGAACAAACAAGAGGATCTCGGTGATCAGGCAAAGAACTTCATTGATTTTGAATAAGGACTTGATTGGAATTTCGGGATGGTCGGGCATGAGGGCAAGAAAAAAACTATAGAGAGGGAAAATCAAGTTGGGTAAAACTTCCCTTGGACAATAGCATGATTGATGATCTGACTCAGGTAGCAAGACATTGACATAAGTTCACGATGCAGGAGGCAATGCAAACTCTCCATATGTTTGGAAGGATAACCAAACAAAGGAGGACACAACTCTATGTTATGAGAGAAACTTCCTAAGGTCATATTAAATTCCAAATATTGACGAACAAACAAAATGATGTACGTTGTCCAAGGGAGACTCATTGTGCTGCCATAAAAACAAAATATTTTCCCCATCCTCTTTTTGGGGTATATTTGATTTTTTTGTCTTTTTCAATATTTTGGAGAGCTTGAAAAAGAATAAAAGAATGCTACATTACAAAGGAGTAACGAGTGTCGCAAACATACTAGTTCCAAGCACAAGGAACACACTAATGCTCAGAGCAAGGAGACATGTGCAGGGAAAGAACACTCGGGAAAATTCCTCCATGGGTCAAGGTGTCAAGACGCAAAGTCAAAGTGCTACAAAGCTTGCATATAAGGCATGCTTCAAAGGTTCAATTGAGAGCAACATGGATCTGACATTAGGCCAAAAAATGCAGGAATGAAAATGTGATTAATAAGACACAATGATAATGTCCTTCAATGTAATTTTAAATGAGCCTAGAGAAGGTAAGCTCGGTGGTTTTTCATTTTTAGAGAGTTTGAAAAAAGCGCAAAAGAAGACTCCACTAGGGTACCTTTTTCGAAGGTAGTCTAGAGGTTCAAAAAAGAGATAAACTAGCACTGAAAAGAAGTCTATTCAAAACCATTTTAACGAGTGTGACAAAGAAAATATCACTCGACGATCTTTTCAATTTTAGGGACTCTGAAAAGAGCTTAACTATGGAATCCGTGGGGGTTCCTTTTTCGTAAACGTATACCTGAGAATACTCTTCTAGCCAACCGAAGTTAAATGTATACCCGAGAATACTCTTCTAGCGAACCGAAGTTCCTAGAGTGTACCTTTGTTCATAAAATTGACCATTTGGACCAAAAAAGGGGTAAAATACCATTGGACAAACGTGCCTTCAAATTTTAGATTGGAGAGCGTGAAGGACAACAAGATCGCTCGACAATATTTTCATATTTAGAGGGTCTGAAAAGGGATTAAAAGAAGACCCGTTTTGTGGGTGTCCAAAGTGTAAGGTCAAGAGTGATAAAATATCAAACATATGAGGCTCAATCTCATAATCAGGACAAGACTAACAAGGACTCCCAAGCCTAAAGTCATTAACAACGACATGGACACCAAAATGCAACTGAGATCTAGCTAGGGCATCCATGCGAAGGTAGGCTCTACCACTAAATTACAACACTTCTAGAGCAACAATAATGGTTCCGTGTCACAGTTCGGTGGGATCGATCCTATGGAAAAGAGAAAAAGACAACAAGGTGAAACAAGTGGAGGTGGAATCTTAACATAGATGCACAAAGCTGAAAAAACGACGTTTTACCAAAAGACCTTAAAAGTGCCCCATATCTCAAAAGGTTTTCCCAAACCAAAAGTAAAGCATATCGTAACATCCAATGAGAAACTCAAGAACCACGTTAAATGATTTTAAAGCCAGAAAAAATGACAAAAGGGGTAAAAAAAATGACAAAAAGGGCCAAAAAAGTCTATAAATAGAATCTGACAACTCATTATCACCATTGCAAATTGAGAATTGACCAAAAATACAAAAAAACCCCTTGTTAAAGAAGTTGATTACGGGAGATTCATTGGACGAAATGAACTTCCACTTGGACCAAGTAAGTACAAACTAGCTCCTCTTGCATTTCCATACTTTCCTTTTTCATTAGTTTTAGTTTTTTGGGGGGTGCGCACCTTTAAGAAAGGTCGACGCTACGTGTACATGGGTTGTCCTAGGAAAAACCGCGTATGTTAAGAACCAAATATCAATATAGCATAGAAAAACCTCAAAAAAAGTACTCAACGCCTTGAAAAAGAGATAATTTCAGATAATAAGCCTCTTCGAGGGTGCAACCTCCTTTTACCCCACTTAAATGTTCAAGTACAAGATGATTCAAAATGAAAA
>JZKD02S1790717.1:425160-452131 GCA_000966675.3 Picea glauca | reverse complement strand
GTATATCATTTCTGTGTATTGTGAAGATTATGCTGGATATTTCACTGTTATTCTGTTATTTCTAGCATTTCGTTTCTGTTCTGCATATTTTATATATCTGGTATCTTGCACAAAGTATCTAACAACTATGTATCTATTTATGTATAGATTTGGGGCCAGTGCGTCCAACAAACTTCTTGAGGAATAGGTGGCATCCTTGACCAGAGGTAGTACCAGCCGCAGCCGTCGGACTAGCAACAATAGTACGGGGACCTCCAGCTGGAGAGGCTGAGAGAGTTCTGAGATGGGTAGAGCGGAACCTCACCGCACTCACTCACGCAGTCCCTATGGAATATATCGATGATCTCCCACCATCAATGCAACCTCACGTAGTTGGGGTGCCACGAAACTAGGTCCAACTCTTCCAGCATTTTGCAAATGTCGTGTTTCACTATGGCAGGGCCAATATGCCCCACCCTTAGCTTAGGATGGACCACTTACATGGCGGGGGCACTTTCTATATATTTTTTAGGGCATAAGCCCCATGATATGTATTGGATATGTATTTTTGAGGTGCTTGCACCTAGTTATGTACTCTGAGACTTTCGATATATATATGTGTGTATTTACATCTTTTCTGTCTTATGAATTAAATTTATTTACAAATGTATTTACATGTGTATGTGTGTGATTTTTCTTACATGTGTGCAATATGCCAATCTAATACTTGATTAGCTAGAGTATATGTCATTTGATTCAATCTCCTAGGAACATGGATATACGTAATGTAATCAAAACAACGCTCTAAGAGACATACCCTAAGGAATCGTCGATGTAGAGTAGGATCATAAATGCGATAAACCCCATGTTACTGGGACACAACCAATTGTGCATCTAAGTAGACCTGAAGGTAAGAGATACCATGCGACAAGGCGTCACAAAGTAACTCTATTAATGCATTGTATTTGGCGACATTGTTTGTGGCGTCACCTAAACAGATACCTCCAGAAGATATCAACTCGCCTTGGGGTGTGAATATCACCCAAGCTGCGGAAGAAAGCCTCCGAGTGTGTTGGTTAGCACCATTCGCAAACCCAACAAACACCTTTGATTCACTTGACATCTTCCACAGTGAAAAATATGGCATCAAAATGACATGTCCATAAAACAAAAAGGACAAAACAAAACTGTATAAGAACTATACATATATACAAGAAGTCAACCAAGGTGATCCACCTATGAGTAATACTTCTTGAGATAGATCCCATTTCTAGGCTCCACTAAAGAGTTCCCTTCAAAACCACATGGGTTTCAACTTTCCTACCCCCAGGCGATCCTTATCTTGGTCATAGACCAGGACAAGGTCATCTTCAAAGAAAATCCGAGGATGAACGGACCGATCATACTGACACTTCACTCTTTTCTTGTGAGCCTCATTAGCCATGGCTACATCGCATCGTTCCTCATAGAGCTACTCAAGATATAATAAGTGTTCCTCAATCTATGAAGTGTCTGGGAATAACTGTACTACCAACTTAAGAGATGGGATCTGGCATTCTATAAGCAAGATTGATTTCAACTCATAAATGAGTTGAAAAGGTGAGAAATCGGTAGCAGTCTTTACAGACTTTCGGTAGGCCCACAATGTCGAGTACAACATCAAATGCCAATTTGAGCTGGCCGAATTGATTGTTCATTGTATAATGGTCTTGAGAGACTTATTCACAGCTTCCACCTGACCATTCGCTTGTGGGTAATAAGGTGATGAGTGTTCTTGCCTCAAACCTAGTTTTGACATTAACTCAGACATCATTTTGAATTGAAAGTGACTACCATGGTCAGTGACAATCTCTTTTGGGATGCCGAACCTTGCTATTATATGATTAAAGAGGAAGAGATTTGTTGTCTCGCCATCATCTTTGAACATTGGCATAGATTCGACCCACTTTGTAAAGTAGTCTACTGCTACAATGATATAAAAGTGCCCCCTAGCTGAAGGGGGTTGGCATGTGATATAATCAATTCCCCACTTAGTGAAGGGGCCAACTGTAATAATGGGAAACATAGGAGCAGGGTTTACCCTCATCCTCTAAGAGAATATCTGACATGGGTGGCACTTCTTGATCGATTCAATGCAATCTTTGATTAACGTCGTCCAATAGTAATCGGCTCATAGAATATTTTGGGTTGTTGCCAACCCAGAAAAATGACCACCACATGCTCCAGTGTGGCAGTCGTTAAGCACGAGTTTTGCTTCTTCATGAGTGAGGCACTGATGAAGGATGTGATCTACACCTCGACAATACAAAGTGTCCTTGAGTATGATATAGTTTTTTTCCTGATGGCATATACATCAACACTCATCATGAGAAGCAGAGGCGGGGCACTTCAAAGTTTGGATATAGACTAGTATATCTCCATGCCAGGGGTCCGAAGATGAAATCAGAAAAATATCTTCTTTAATCGATGATTCTTCAGGCGTAACATCACCTGACTCGAACGGAAGTTCTAAGATAATTTCCACAAATACCATCGACTTTTTAGATTTCGCGGAAAAAAAATCTAAATCAAATTCTCAGAGGATAACAATCCATATACTAATATTTCCACCGATTACACATCATGTCAACACATATTGGAATGGATTCACAATGACAATGACAATGGTCTTTCAAAACAAGATATAGTGATGGAACCACTGGACAACATGTATTGTTGCCAACGCAAGTTTCTCAACATGGGAGTAGTTGAGTTCTAGTATAACTAGGCCTCAACTTAGGTAATAAATCACATGTTATTCAAGTATATCATCCTCTTGAACCAAGACCATACCGATGGTCGACTCTGCTGTGGCCAAAGACAATAAGAATTATTTATTATAATTGGGTGGTTGAATTAGAGGGGAAGACTTGAGGGAACGTTTCAATGATTCGAATGAGCGTTAAGCGGCTTCATACCAAAGGAAAGGGACACCATTCTTCAGTAAACTCATAAACCCTTTAGTGATCTCGACACTGTTTGCGATAAAACGCTAAAGAAAATTGGCTTTTCCCTGTAAACTTTGAAGTTGAGGGAATGTGCACGGGGGAGGCAATTGAACTATTGCCTCAGACTTTAGCAGATCAACCATGATCCATGTTGTCGAAACTATAAAACCTAAAATATGACTTGACGTCATGCAAAAACTTCATTTGTTTGGATTCAAGTGAATCCAATAGTAGCGACATCGCTCAAAGATAATTCGGAGGTGTGTGGGACGATCACCTCTCTTTCGAGATCGTGATGCTAAATCATCGGATAAGCTTCGACTAAGTGTTTTATATTGTGGAAAGAAAAATACATGGCCCACTGAAAGGTGTTTGTAGCATTTTTTAGGCCAAAAGGCATCTTTTGATAAGAAAATGTACCCCATGGATAGATAAAAGTTGTTTTATGGTGGTCCTCAGGCTTAATCTATATCTGATTGTATCCCAAAAACCCATCCATGAAAGAGAAGACCTCACAACCTGTACATTCATTAACAATATGGTAAATGAATGGGGTGGGGAAATTATCCTTTGGATAGGCCTTAGTCAAATCATGGAAGTCCATACACACACGAATTGTTCCCTGCTTTTTGTTGATCCAAACAGGATTTGACACCCATTGAGTCAATTGGACGGAATAAATGAAACCAACTTTGAGTAGTTTCTCTACTTCATCCTTGATAGTTGCTTCTTTCTGAGGATTAACCAGATGAAGCTTATGTTGGACTGGATTGGCGTCAGGGTAAGTCATTGTTTCATGTTCGATGATTCTTGGATCAATGCCTGACATTTCCTCATTAGACCAAAAAAAAACGTCACATAATTATTTAAATAAATCTGTATAGATTTGAATCTCCTCAGAGGAGAAGTCCACTTCGACAAAGACATTCTCCATGATGCCAGGGGTTCTAGAGATGTCAAGAGGTATCATTTTAGCGATGGTTTCCATATTACCTTCGGCATAAACTACATGCATAGCCAAAGGATTGATAAGACAAGACCTATCTCCAGTCATAGTCAATACAAATTCACCGGCCTCAATCCTTCCTAACTCCAAGAGAAAATAAGATCTGTGATGGAGATCATCCAAGTGTTTTTTTGAACTAGTCAATGCCTCTATAATATCCTCGTCAGAGGGAAAGAGAAAGTCTAAGGAATCGATAGTGGCGAGTGAACCTTGATACTAGGTAGGCTCAAAAACCGGATCTAACTCCTATGCGAGAGTCAGATCGGGGTCAACGGAATCTTTCTAGACTATAGAGTACACAACCTCTACTGCAGACAAAGGCATGGGCATGCCATGATGCCCTGTCCCTTCCATTGTGGTCGATGGGGAAGGATCATTAAAGTAATCCATACAAAATGATGACACTTGAAATATTTTAGCCTTAGGCTGGTCGGGGACAACCGATATCATCTTGACATCGCCAGAGGGAGGTGGGTAATTGAAAGTACCCATGAGAGGTGGGAAAAAACCAACCCCCACATTGATGATGTTGGGCTATGGGTTGTCAATCATTAGGACCGTGGATGCCCCTGATGAAGGGTTAGGCCTGAAGAAGGACAATTGATCAATGGTCACAATTCGACCCTCGTGTGAAAAAACAAGACCTAAAAAACTATAACAACCACTGCATGCATGGAATATGTCCAAATACTTCCTAATAAGAGTTTGTAGTTGATAGGCACATCGACCACTTCAACTTCGACGCACACGGTCTTCCCTCCTAATTGCACGGGGAAAGAAGGGATGATTCCATATGGTATGAAAGAACGATCGTATAAATTCGTAAGAAGAGTAGGAGAAGGAGACAAAACAGGTTGGCCAATGGCCTTCCAACACGCCAACGACATCACACATGTCGAGGCACTCTCATAAACCACTGTATGGAAAATATTCTGAGTAAATTTTTTTGTGGTGTAAGCCACTACTATCTGAAACACGACGTGATATGAGAGATGAGGCTTCAAGTCAATTGTATCAAGAGTGATAGTTCCTGGATTACATGTCTTGGCAGATCCTAAGGCAGCTAGTAGAGCCTTTCTCTGTGAAGGGAAGCTCTAAAGGACCTCCAAAGCATACATTGCGCAAGGGGTTTGTGACAAATCCTCCACCATAGAGTAGTTATGGACGACCCTCGCATTTGGATTATGTGAAGCCTTCTTGAACACCCCTTTCAGGATGTGTGTCATTGTTTCACCCATCGTTCTCTTGATATGGAGAGGAACATATGGGTTTTTGGCTTTTTTTCCCATTTCAGAAGTACTTGGCATTCCGTAATCATGTTCCCTAGTGGCTATGTGAGCTTCATATTTCAACATATAAACATTTGAGGTCAAGGGATTATTAGATGACAAAGGGGGTACCTGATTGCCCCCATCTGCATTCATAGAGGCTTGAGTTAAATTTTTCCCATGTAGAAATGGGTTTGTTAACACAATAGGTTGTTGTTGTGCTAGTAATTTTTGGACCTCTGTGAGCCAAGGGCACAAGTGAGTTGGGTGGTATTCCGTGCAAAGGTTACACAGATACTTCAACTTCTTTTTCTTTGTGTTGCCCCCGCCAGCATTATTGGTGGGTTTCTTATCCCCCTTACCCTTCTTTCACTGTTTCTTCTTCCCGTCGGCCTACTAGTTGACCTTCGGGTCCATCGATTGCACACTGTGTACATTTGGTGTCTGAGTAGGGGGAGCAGCCGAACTAGAGGTTTGGCTGGCCACTGTCTGTTGTGTCGAAAATTGTTGCAATTGATTTGATAGCTAATAAGTGGGCTTTGCTTGTGCTGAACCGAAAATGTAAATTATAACCTTGTACAATATCTACTGCAAACTGATATTTAGAAAAGAACAGAAAAGATACAATGGAAAATACAAACATTACACAAATATTTTTCACCTGGAAACCCAAACCGGGAAAACCAGCATATATTATATTGATACACATTGTGTTACATTGTTTACAATACAATATACATATAGGAGCCAGCGGCATCCAAAACCCTAACCCAATGACCTGGATTAGTCCAAAACCCTAATTTCTTAACCAGAAATAGAAAATCATCGGCAAAAACCATGTGCCGAAAACCACCTAATATCATTTGGTCCCGGAAATATGTCGGCTCAGCGATAATATGTCGGCCCGAAACCGGCGAAAATATGTTGGCCCAAAAAAAAAAATTCAGGGGAACTGCCCCCGAACCCCCGTGCTGGGGGCTCCGCCCCCCTGCACCCCCCCTCTTACCCCCCTGCGCGCCCGGCGCAGGCGCTCAGACACTACTACGCATGCAAAGAATATAACACATACCCAACAGAAAATGCCATCAGCGTGTGGTCCAGACTTCTGTCTGGTCTTGTCAAGTATAGACCTTGGTGCATTTGGAAAAATTCCGTAAAGTAAACCAAACTGAGAGTAAATCATCTCTAGTTGTTGAGCTCTCATTATCGCTTCTTCTTCTTAAAAGACCCCCCACATTGCTATGTCTTTGGATAATTGAGGGACCAAAGACTTGATGAACCACTGCAGCAGGAAATCCGGTGGGATTGGTACCTTTATAAAACTCTTACGGTGTCTCCATTCTCGGATGTGATCAGGGATATGGTACGCCTTTGTCTACTCAAAGTTGGCCAACAATTCAGTTTCGGCATTGTATTTCACGGGTAATTGAAAATGGTTTAAGAAAAACATTGCCAATTCACCAAAATTAGAGTATCTTGAGCGGTCGAGCTCGATGTACCATTTTGTGGCACTCCCGATGAGAGTGCATTGAAACATTTGCAACTGTACAGAGTCATATTTCAATGAGTTGGATGAGCACCATAAGTGAAAGGCAGTCACATGATCACCTGGATCTTCATTAGGTTTTCCTTTGAACTTTGGAATGTCCGAGGGTAACTTGGTCGACATAGGAGGCCAATGTGGATCGTCACAGATTGGGTTATTTAATAATCTTGACAAGTATGGAAAATGAAAAGTTTCCAGAAACGATAGCTTAGGTTTTTGAATATGTACATGAGGATAGGGGCTTGGGTTTTGGCTAGCACCAGGTTTCCAGGAAAATTTAGGTTGTTGGCCTGGGTTTTGGTAAGAACCATGGCCTAGGATAACATGCAGATACTGTGCTTGTTGAGACATCATTGGCTGACTCCCATAATAGGACGTTGAGGGTTGGGAAGGGATTGCTCCTGACGTTGTGTTTCAAAGGTTCTAGAAAGGGTTTCCCCCTGTCGATCCGACAAGCATAGGTACTGAGCCTTGCCCAGGGTTCCATTGACCATGGAAGGGGTTTCCCTCAGTCGACAACCCTGATGAGAGAACTGATCCCTGCCATAGATTCCAAGGTCCTTGAGAAGTGTGTTTCCCCTATGCAGGAATAGTACCCTGCACAAGATTTTTTGATCCAAAACCAGGGTTTCCCCCGGCCGAGATGGTAGTTGACGAGAATGTGTTGTTACCAAATGCTCCAAACAAAGAGAATGAAAAAGAACTCACTGATGTGGTACTGGAAGAAGGCCCTTAACTACCTACTATGAATGAGTTGTAGTTCATGTTCGACCAGGAGGGTTGCTGAGAAGCACCGTCAAGCGAGGGGGGTGATGGAGGTATATGACCCCCACCGTAAGAGAATGCATTTGAGCTCCCTGCCCCCATACCAATGGTCTGTAGGGTGGAGTAGGTGAGGACTGAGTTCGTATCAAAACCAGGCATCTCGTATGAAAATGAAGTGCTTGGCACACTCTGCATGAAAGGTACAGTGATCATTGCCATAGACGAAATTAGACCACTGCCCGAGGTATAGGCAATCGAGACCATAGTGGCCTAGACCTGTGAAGGTGAGTTAGGAGGTGGAATGGCCCTGGTAGTGGCAGCCGTAGAGGGAGTATGAGGACTCCCTGACGAAGTAGCAACATTTTCTTCCATCACTACTTAAAGGACTATCTGATGCTCATGATGTGTTACCCTTGGAGGGGAAAGCTGTATCAAAAGTGACGCCTACAAGTCAGTGATCATAAGGTTGTACATACCAATAGCTTCCTCTCCAAGGTTATAAATATCCAGTTCCTTTGGATACAAGTGTTCGCCTCTCGAAGTTGGCTCGGGCGTTTCCTGTGGCCCGATCACCTCAAATGACCCTTCCTGGTCAAGTCTTCGCCTTTGCGGTTGAGGTGGTGGATCCAAGTTAACCGACGATAGGCCCGATGTATACTCTGCAAAGAGTGGCTTGATGTCTATCCTAGGTACCATAGTGTACACCCGCAGACACCTATTTAATTCCCTAAAAAAAGGCAACTAGGTTGCTAGCTCGTGAACAATTACCAGGTGGGTACAGTCAACAATCGGGTGGACCGCAATGAGCAAGGTATCAAGCCCGAAACCTATCGAGGGTATTGAAAAAAAGTTTTCTGAAAGACGAATGAGGACCTTGAATGGATTCGAGACCCATGAAGCTCCGTGGCAAATGAGATCAATGGAATCCTAAGATAAGTCCTCTATATGCGTTCCCCACTACACTTGGTCCAGCTTTGGAGGGGTTATCTCCGCTATCTTTTCGCATGCGACCTCATGTTTAACCCCTATTTTAGAGGGGGGTCCTGGATAATTTCCACATTACTGGACTTCTGCACTCCCTAGCATAGACTCCTATGTTTTTTTTATAGCCTTGAAGAGTTTCCTCTCCAACCTAAATCAAGGCTCTAGCCTAGTCTAGTTAATGGAACCTACAAACATAAAGTTTGATTAATTTTAATTAATCGTTAATTTTAAGTGGTTTATCTTAAGTCGAAGGAACAAAAATGAAACTGGTGGTTTTTTTAAAGAGACGAAAGAGAATAAAAAATGTTGGAAACAAAATTACTTCTTTTTCAAAAGATTTGCAAATTGAAAACTCTTTAACCAACTTTTCTAACTAACTTTATTTCCAAGATATTTTAAAAGAAAAAACCTAAAACTGAATTTCACTCGACTACGAGCTACTTAAATTCCTAAGTATTTAGTAAATAAATTGAGAAATCACTCTTCTTCCTGATAA
Organism: Picea glauca; assembly: GCA_000966675.3. NCBI lineage: Eukaryota > Viridiplantae > Streptophyta > Pinopsida > Pinales > Pinaceae > Picea > Picea glauca. The sequence continues at coordinate 443,100 of JZKD02S1790717.1, read as the reverse complement.
ACAAAGACAACTAACCTAACTACTTAACCAAACTAGAAAATGAAATATTTTTTTTTTATGATTCAAAATAAGAAACTTGAAAATGAATTCTTTTCTTTTCTTCTAAAGAAAGTAAAAGGGAAAAGTGCAAACAAGGAAAGACCAAAGAAACTGACTTCTGGTCTACGGCGGATCGTGGGGAGTCATTGAAGGAACCACAAAGGCTAAAACAGAAAAGATTCACAGACTCATCCAAAACCCTTTCAAAGAAAAACACAAGAAATCTTGAAATATAAAGGAACTGACGTCAAACCTAGACTTAAAGACCGTAACTATCGAGACCAATACTAAATCAAGAAACCCCTGAGAAGTCAGACTTCAATCAGGTAAGAGGTGATTTCCTATTATTAAGAAAAATTCTTGTTGACATAGGAATGCTACTGACACTTAAGAAGCCTACGTATGTACACAGGTTGTCCAAAGGTAGGGCGCGTATGTACACATGCACACCCACTGCAGGCCGTGTACACCTCTGTAACTTCTCAAAAAAAAGAAAAATAATAGTCAAATATGACCAGGCAGGGAGTACTGGTATGGCAGACCAGAATCCCTTGAAGACTCAACAACTTACAGAGAACTCAAAGAGGTAATTAAACCAATTAAAACACCCAAAAAATTCCCCTAAAAACCCTAGAGGCTCCCCAGTATGGTCGTCAATTCTGCTATAGTGGGAAAACCCCCTATGGAATACACTAGGGTTCAATCGTGCTGGTAGAGCTAACCTTCTAAAGTCTCCTACTTTTAACAACTATCACAACAATACCCCACATTCATGCATAAAATACAAAGTATAAGGATTTGGTAGTCTTACCTTAAACTATGTGTCCGGTGTCGATCCTTTTGCATTCAATCACTCCTCGACTGCAAGTCTCCTCCCAAGGATGACCTATATTCACCAAAAGATAAACAAGAAAATATGAACATGCATCTTATATATTTATTAGTGGATTAGATGTCATAACAAAATGTAAATCAAACATGAAAATTGAACACATCATATGGCGGGACAAAAAAAGTACTTCTTTATATTAATCTCACAAAGTCACTTACAAAATGAGATCGACGACTGCTCCTCGAACCCGGTCTTAGGATCCCCTTCACCAAGCTCCAACTACTTCCACATATCCTTCTTATCTCACATAGGCTTATGAATGAGGAAAAAGGCATGAATATGGAATTTTGGCTCAAAACTCACAATGTGGCTGCAAATTCTTGGGGCAAGGGGGGGAAGTGAAATGGGCAGAGTTTCACTATAGCTATGTTTCTCCTTAGAATGAGACCCCAACACCTCCTTTTATATGACAAAAGGATGGTTATTCAGTTGGGGGACGGGCTATAGGCAGTGGATTAGTTGGGAAACTACCCAATAGACCGTAATCTCAAAGACTCCCTTGTAAATTTTTATGTTTTGCAACTTTTGTGGGTATACGCGAGTTGTAATGGTTCATCTAGCATATGTACATGGGAAATAGTGGTGCAGGGCACATACATCTTCAAAAATTGTGTTTTTAAGAAGAGTTGTTCAGTGTTGGCTTGGAAAAAATACTAAGTAAGATGGCCTGATGCTAGGTGTTGGTTTATCATTTCCCTTCTCGGGTTGTCTGAGTTATTGAACCATGTTTCATGTCATTCAGGGTTCCAACAAAGCCTATAAAACTATCGGTCCTCCTGGTAAACCATAAGGAAACATAGCACCTAGAAGGTACTGCGTAGTCTCACATGAGATAGCTTTAAAATCTGTGGTTGTAAGACTCAGGTGTTTACATCCTAGGACAGAGTAGGGGATAGGGGTTTCTTGATTAAGGTTAGATACCATGAGTTGTAAGGGAAACTACTTATTCCTTGGATTCACATACATAGATCTCATAGTTTAATTTAAGCAAAGTATAAACAAATTCATAAGAATGTATTAACTCATTCATGAATCTTAACCATTAATTGTTGAAAGAAAGAAGAGACATACATACATTAAACATATTACATGAGCATTACCGTGGTTCACCCCCCCTAGGATACGTCCACAAATATTTGTCTCTTGGCTCTCATATTATGATAGTTTTGCATTTTCGGCGCCTCGCACTTACAATTCTCCACAAAACTGGGTAAGATCTATGTGAGGAGAACTAGATCGCACCAGGCTCCACAGCCTGCGGTCTAATCCTCGGATCTACCTTCCCTCGCATATCACAAATTGATTCATACAGCTAAAACCATTCCATATCGCCCATTCTCATACATAGTTACAGTCTCCAAAACTGAAATCGGAAACGTAACTCTCGACCCTCGACTCTCAACAACAAATACAACATCATTCATCCACACAATAATCAAAACAACAACAACTATATAATACTTTTGTATCTATATTTATACATTTTGGTCTCTTCATCCATTTACAGAATATTATCAAAACCCTAACCCTTCTTACGTTAGGTATTTCTCCCATGCACGTGTTTTTATTCCTCCAGCTATCGCTTTCCTTTGTGCACGCTTTCTTACATGCGCACGTGTTGTTCTTTTTCCAGTTGTTACTTCAGTTTTCTGCACGGTTTCTTTCCCATGATCGTCCTTCTTTCTCCTTCAGCCTGGTGCCAACATGTCCCCAACACTGACATGTGACTCGTCCTGAGTCACCTAATTGCTTTGTGCTTCCTCGATCTCTTTGGTGATCGTCTGGAACTGTTCCTGCAACTCTGCCGCTTTTGTCAATGCCTACACAGTTTTCTCCTTGATGGTGTCGACTGTCTGAGTTTCCACTTCCTCTCTCATCAGTCCTGCACATTCTAGCTGAGTCTGTGATGTCTATTTTCTGGCTTCTTCTACCTACACAAGTACTATTGTTACCCATTCTTACAACGATTCTATTTGAGACTTGCACTCTTGTTTCTGTGTTTGCGCAGTGATAAGTTCTTCCTGTATCTTCTTCAACTCTTACGTTCCATTGGCTCGTTCTAGAATTGGTATAGTCTTCTGTTGCTGATTGAGTTCTTTGATCATTGCATTGATCCTCTCCTCCTCCTTGTCCCAGTGTTGGAATTGTGGATCCTCTTCCAGCCTTGTCCAAAGTTGCGCTGCTTTATCCAACAAGTTGGATACTATGCTAACCTGTTTTCATAGCTCCTGCAGTTGCATTGCTGCTTCCTGCTTCCGTTGCTCCTTCACTGCTGGTGGAGTTTTCGGTCTAATCTATCTACAGAGAGTCTCGATCTCCTTCTGATACTGATCAATTGTCTGCACAATCTAGTCGATATTTTCTACGGCTGGGATTTCATTTCCTTGCGCAGTAGCTGGGAGTTTCCCAAAAATTTCTTCCACTTTGCATTCCATCTCATTTCTTCATTCTTTCTCCTCCTAAGTTTAAAATTTGGCTTGTTCACAAATTGTTTCCAGTGCTTCCCTCTTCTTTATTGCTTGTTGTAGCTCGACTAAATTTTTATGTTCTCACGATTGCATCTCGTGGTCGACACTAACTTGTAGTTTGTATAATGATTTTGATGGCATCCGTGTTAGGACCAATTGGATATGATCCAAATTCTTCAGTGGTGTCTATCCCACAATTTCATCCATTCTCAGCATGCTAGGATTTATATAGACTGTGGAATGTGCATGTGGTATCAAAAGAACTGGGTCACGTTATTCTACCTCCACCCTTTATGTGGTCTGTGTGGTCGATGTTTGTATGCCTCTAATGCTACTCGTGATCTGGGCTTCCTTGAATTTCTTAAGGAGTTGTCCCATTTATGTCAGTTCCTTCTGTAGTTTATCCTTGTGGTGCACTGCATGATCGAAATCCTCGCCAAGGGAGTCCTGGACCATTCTAGAAATCATCTCTCCATCATCCTTCATGATTGTATAGTTCGGTGGTGCTCATTATGCCTTTGTTTTCTTGTGCGCACCTACTTATTGTATCACTGGTCTCTTAGTTCCCCTTGCTTCCTGTGTGATGGGGTTCGATGCGGTTTCCTGTGCTCCCTCAACCAGTTTATGTTGTCCATTGGTAGGTTGAGTGGTTTTTGTCCTCCCCTTATGGGTCCCTAGTTGCTCTGATTCGTCGTCTGCCTAAGTTGACTTGGTTTGGCCTGTTCTTCATTTCTTGGGTATTGGGATTTGTGGAGGCTGTGTTTCAGCCTGTGTAGCCCTTCCTTCTGTTGTTTGTCTTGGTACTTCTCTGGGTATAGTTGGAATCCTCCATTCATCAGGCCATTCCTTGATGATCATGTCTATATCACCCTCGGTGACATAGTAGTGCATCTGTAGCCACTGTTTATCTGGGTCCTGCCTTGGTTGTATCCACATGGCTTTCCACCTAGCCCAGAAATTGGCAATGCCTTCGTATCATGCGACAACCTCTAGTGCTATTCTACAAGCTCAACTGATGGCTTCCTGTATCTCTTGTAGGTAAGCTTCAAATATGATTCCATTCCCCTTCTTATTCTTGGCTAGTGGCACGGATCTTAGGATGCAATATATTTCTCCTCTTGGTTGTGGTGTGGTACCAAAGACGATGTATTCTGGTTCTCTCCATCCCATGAAATCTATGAGAGTGATCAACCATGAGTAATGAAATTTTTTACCTGCATCTTGCGCGTCTTTGTAGTCTACTTGGAACAAGTATGATAGGTATGGTTCCCAACTCATTAAGGTGCCTTCTGTGCACTGAGATGCAATAACAATGACTCCTGTCGGTACTTTGTCTTTGCAGCATTTTCGTAGCAGTTTGAAAGCTAAGATTTTTGTGCTCAATTGTGTCGCAGCATTGTTGATTCGTTTAATTATAATGCCTCTTGCTCCCCTGTCGGTGCCATATTTATTATTCATCTCTTATGTCGATTTTTTTTCCTTGGACTTATCGTCTAGAATCAGCGCGGGATCCATACCCCCCGTGGGTAGGCATGTTATCTACACGATAAGTTCGATAGTTATGGGGACAGATTTGTCCAACCATATATCCCCTCCATGCGTAACTAATAATAGTTGCTTGACACATGTTGTCACATATTGGCCTCTGCCAAAGTGTGGTATCTTCAACAACCCTAGAATTCTTGTTCTGTCTAGTCAAGTGGCCCACTGGTGTGGCTGAGTGATGGTTTCTCCGAGTTGGTTCACGACTATTTTCTACATAAATACCTATGGTGCAAGCTCTGGATATTTGGATTCATCTGCTACGTCATGGTCGGAATACTTGAGATTTTTGACGTGACCTAATAGCTGAGGGTCCACCCATACTCCCTCTGGTATGTGAGGTAGCACAATCTGTGCAACCGATTTCTTTCGAGGTGAGATTGGTATCTGAATTCGGTCCTCCTACTGTAATGGTTGGCTCGAGGTTCCAAAAACTTTTGGTTGCTCCTTTGCGATTGATTCTTCCCAAGCCATGGCCATTTCACCAATCGGCTCATCCGAAAAAAAATCTGGGATGGGTATTTGTGGAACGTCTAGTTGCACTTCTACTTACGGGTTTTGTGCGCTTCTATTAGCTCCTATGGCTGCTTCAGCATTTGTTGGTGGTATTTCCTGGTGGGTTTCTTCTTCTTTGTTCTGAGGCTCATGCACTTCTACTGGTGTATCCTATTCCATAGCCTTTATTTGTGGTTGTGGAACCTCCTCTAGTATTTGTGTGGACTCTACTGGGATTTCCTCTGGCGACAGGATTTCGTCAATATCAATGATCTCTGGTGGTTGTTGCTCATTTTCTCCCAGTGGTCCCCGTGACCTAGTCTGAACCCTGGTTGATCTAGATTTCTAGCCTGGTTTTGCGAGCTTCAATGGTGCCATAATGGTTTCTGTCGAAAGTTTGCTGAGTTCAAATGGCTTCGGTGAGATTTGTGGTTTGGCTATGTTCGTTCTAGTTGTTGTTTCTCTTTTTCTGTTCTCCTTTTTGTGAATAGACTAACTACTTCTGTGCTCGTGGGTTGTATGGGCTCGTCATGAAGCTTGTCGAGGACACTTCCTCCATAATGAAATTAATGAACCATAATTGTGGGTTCAATGCATCCGCGACGGTTTCGTACTTGTCATTACACCTACTCTGTTGTCTCTAGTTGGCGTGTTTAATGGGACATCCCATCTATCCTTTCCTTACTTTAACTTTGCCTTGTGTTGTCCTGTCAGCCTGCTTTCGCCGAATTTCCTTTTCCCTCTTGTTTCCATTTTCGATATAGCCGTTATATTTTCCCTTGTTGGCTTCATGTTTCATATGCGGCTTGTCCATCATACAGCACATTATTTTTGGCTGTTTTCAATTTTTTTTTTTTTTTGTACTGTGTGGTGGGTGGTCGACTGTCCTTGTACATCTTCAGTCGGCTCCCATTGATCATTCCTCTGAGGTATGTTCCTTCTATATCTCTTAAATGTATAGCTCCTTCGTCTGTAATAGCTTTTATCTAGTATGGTCATAACCAATGCATTCTCATCTTTCCTGGGTGTTGCAACGCTTTACTGTCATAGAGAAATACTAGATCTCCTTCCTTGAACATCTTCCTCTTGATGTGGTGGTCATGCCAAGCTTTGTCTCTTTCTTTCTGTACTTTTTTATGGAATCTTTCCAAGATTCGGTCTTTCTCCATTAACAGTAACTGATTCAGTCTTTCCTGTACTGCGCCCTGTTCTGTCATTTGTGTAATAGCTGCTACACGTAGGCTGGGTATTAAAAATTCTAAGGGAACTACTACTTCTTGACCATAGACTAGTTTGAATGGTGTGTTGTCAGTCAATGTTTTACATGTGGTTCTATACGCCCATAGTACTGCTGGTACCTTGAGATCCCAATCGTCCCTGTTGACGTTGCATATCTTTGTCAAGGCATTTTCTAGAATTTTGTTGAAGGCTTCTACCGTGCCATTTTCCTGTGGATGATACAGTGTTCTTTTTTAGTGATGAAATTCAAACTCTTCTAGCATCGCTCGGATGGTTTTTTTTATGAAGTTTGTTCCTTGGTTGCTCATCAAAATTCTTGGGCACCCGAATCTAGTAATTACCTATTCAAACAGAAAATGTGTAGTTGTTTCTATGCTACAATCTTTTACTGGTGCGGCTTCCGCCCATCTTGTTAAGTATTCCATCGTGGTGATAATATATCTCGCCCCTGTTCTCTTGGCTGGTGAGTGAATTGGTCCCACAAATTCTATTTCCCATTGGTCGAATGCATGAAGTTTCACTTGTGGTCATAGTGGCATCTCGTCCCTACTGTTGGGTTTTCCTACCCTTTGACAGACATCACATTGCTGACAGTACTCTTTCGATTCTCTGTGGATCATTGGCCACCATAATCCTACGTGTAGTACTTTCTGTGTTTTAGCTTTTCCTGCATAATGCCCTCCTATTATTCCCTCATGGGCTTCTGCTAAAATTCTTGGTCAATCATGGTCTAGTACATCTTCATAAGATGTTGTTTGCACCCATATTGTATATATGTCCTACAATCAATTGATAGTCGGCTGCGCAAACTACTAGGTTCTTCTTCTGTGCAGTGGTATATTCTTGCGGTGCAGTACCTGTGCTCAAGTACTGGATGATCTCTGCAAAGTAATCATCAGCAATATGTACTGATAATAGTTGTGCATCTAGAAAGTTGTATTCTAAATTCATTGGTTCCTCTCCATTTGTGACCCTCGATAGGTGGTCAGGTCTTGCATTCAGTTTTCCTGGTTTAACTATTGCCTCAAATTCAAATTCTTGAAATAGCAATAACCATCGACAGATTATCCCCCCCAACACTAGCTTATTGACTAGGTATTTCAGGGCTGAGTGATCTGTAAACATATTAAAGTGTTTTCCCAATAGGTAATGTTTGTATTTCTATAGTGTATAGACCATAGCTAGGCCTTCTCTTTCTGTCGTGTTACAATTTTGTTTTGATTCTAGTAATTTTCTGCTTGTGAACGCTATTGGGTGATCTAAGTCTCCTTCTCTTGGTTGCGTTAAGATAGGTCCAAGTGCTATCGTTGATGCATATACATGTACATGGAATGTCTTCTCCCAATCTGGAAATACCAATATTGGTGCGGTGACCATCTTTTCCTTCAGGGTATCTAGACTGTGTTGGCACTCATTGTTCCATTGATACTTTGTATCCTTCCTTAATAGTTTTTCCATTGGCGTTGTAATCTACGCGTAGCCTTTGATGAATTTCCTGTAATATCTCGTATGTCCTAACGTTGCTCTTAGTTGGCGGGCTGTTTTTGGTGCTGGTAGATTAACAATGACTGTGATTTTGGTCAAATCCACTACCAAACCTTGTATGCATACTATGTGTCCCAATAGTATCCCAAATGGTGTTCCAAATATGCATTTCTTGATATTCAGTGATATTTGACACTATCTATATCATTCTAGCATCAATCGTAAAACTTCCAAATGGTTTTTCAACAGGCTATAGACAATCCAATCATCCAGGTATACTTCAAGAAATTGGTGGATGAATTCCTTAAATGTTGCAATGATCACTCTAGAGAATATCGTAGGTGCATTCTTCAGTCCGAACGGCATGACTGTATACTGATAAGATCCTTATTATGTCGCAAACATGGTCTTGTGTCTATCCTCCTATGATATCTTAATATGATGATATCCTGAAAATCCATCGGTGAATGAGTAGGCTTCATGGCCTCCTACGTTCTCGAGTACTTTTTCTGTGAATGGTGTGGGGAATGGGTTGTGTAGGAATGCATCATTCAACTTCCTCAAGTCGACACATATCCTTATCCTCCTTCCTTGTTTCTTTTCCTATACTACCATCAGGCTTATCCATTCTGATTATTCGATTGGTTCGACGATGCCAGTTGTTGGGCTCTAAAAATGTCTAAAAACAACCTTAGTTTAACATTAATTTATCAACCCGAGGATTCATCTTTTATCTCAAAGAATATCGGCAACATCTATGAAGATAGCTTATAGAGGCTAAAATCGTGTAGTGAAAGAAGATCTAAGTTTATCAACAATCAAGTTCCTCAAACATTCATTAAACATTCTAGAGATTGAAATCTAAAGCTGTGCAAAAGGAAAGGAACTAGCTAATCTATTGAATTCATTCTAAGAGAAGTAATTGAATCTAGATAAAGACTTGCAAAAATTACTATCATTATGAATCAAAATTTTTGAAAAGAAAAAGGCGAATTACTCCATCTATAGAAAGGAACAGAGACTGTAATCTATTTGAAAAGAGACAACAATCGTATTTCTATTGAAAGGAACAACAACTATATTCTAGCGGAAAAGAACAAAAAATGTAAACTAAGTAAAAGGAAGGACAAATGTAGCCTAAGTAAAAGGAACAACAAATGTAAACTTATGAAAGGAACAACAATTGTGAACTTATGAGAAACCTTCATGCATCAAATCTTAGTAATAGGAATTGGAACATCAATCATTTAATGCTTCAGGGAATATCTATTTCTTGCAATTGACATGAAATCATCAACACACTTATGTGTTCGTTAACTACTATAAAAGAGAATCGAATTACAAGACATAATTTGAGCTGATACAATTACAGATCGAATAGTAGATCCTTCAGACTGGGCCCTCGGTCCTTAGAAGCAAGGTTATTTGAAACTCAGTATATAAAAATGGAAAAATTGCTCGAGGCTTCTATTGATTTCATAGCTGGTACAACATTTTTACAAAAACTGCTAACACATAGCAATTCTATATTCTCCATTATTGAGTGCAATTCTTCCTCTTTCTTTAAGATCTATTTACCCCTTATATGTTACAATAATCTGGGTAAATTAAGGTATCCTGAGGATCGAGAGATGCTCAGGGTTGTTTTACTATTACAATAAGTAACTCAATTATCTTTAAAACTGCTTTGCGCCATAAAGTCTTCAACCTCCAATAGCTTGCGCATCTTCAAGATTCCCCTTGCTATCTTGGGTTTGACAATATTTAACCAATCCTGCAATAAAACCAGATAATTCCAATCATATTTAGGATCTATGTAATCTAATCTCCAACAATCAATGCTAAAGGGTATGTTATTCATTTTCTATTCTATTTGCTTCTAAATAACCGAAAAGTCAATCAAGATGATATCATGAAATGTGGGAAAAAGGAAGATATTTATACCTTTTTCATAACCTAACATACCCCCCAACTTTCCTTCTTGCATGTCCTCATGCGAGCTGAGATTTTACATGTAAAGCAGTAATGTTGTAAGATGGAAAGGTTGGTTCACTAGGCCTTCTAAACCCATTGCTTCTTTTGAGTTCTCCAAAAGCAACATCCTCCCTCTTCTTGTTAATTTGATAATATTTTTGGTAACTTTCTTGAGGGAAACAAATGATAGGGGGATTATATCTGCACCCAATCCAAGCAATCTCTTCCTCTTGGAGCAATCTAGAATACCTCTTTATTCTGAAGGTAGCTGCAAAGAAATTCTTATACCCAAAGGGCTCCTACTTCACTGGAGGAGGCATCCCATCTCAGTTTAGAAGTACCAAGAGCTTCCTCCTTAAGATCCCTAAAGTGAGTGATACGTGAACATATGACCTGTAGATGGATGGGGGCTAAGGAGTCTATGACCTTTCCTTTTCATAAAAGTTTTATGTCGCATAATGGTTGGAAAGGAATTTGGAGGCTCCCCCCTAACCCAGAGATCCATCCCAAATTCCCTTTTTAGGAAGGTTTTATGAGATTTACCCCATATGAATTGATTCTGAGTGAATGACAGAAATGCCTGAAACTGTATATAACCTATGAATGGGCCAGGGTTATCTTCCCTTTTTTCTTCCAGAATGAAATTATGAAAGTATAATTCACACAAAAAGTATTGTACCTTTTCATCCTACTCTCTGAAACATGAAATAAACTCAGGTAAAGTGGAAAAAGAAATAGGTTTTCCCATTCTGATGGCCTTCACTCTCAATAACAAATATCGTTCCAGCAAGAATAACGTGTAATTGGTGGCAGGAGCTCTACAATTAATAGCATCAGAGTAGACATCATAGATTTCCTTGATTTTCTCCAAAGCTTTTTCCAATTGGGTTTGCACCTTTTTTATCTTCTCTTGGGCTCTGGTGAGTGAAACATAGGTCTCACCCTCTGTTGATATCATGTCCTTCAATTTTTTAACAATATTTTGATATTCAGTCCTAGTTACCATTCCATCTTGGTGTTGAGCCAATGCTTGTTGGGCTTGTGTAAGTTCTGCTTTTAGTCTATCGATGGTGACACTCTGTGCTTGATATTGAGATGCTTGGTATTCTTCCATAGCGCTCATATCTTCCCTGTATTGAGTTAATTCTTGCTGGACCTGTGTAATTTCTACTTCCAACCTATCCACAATAATACTCTGTTTCCGGGACTGGAGTGCTTGGTGCTCTTCCATAGTCAGCAACTCACTTTTGTTTTGAACCAAGGTTTGTTGAGACTGCATCAATTCTTCCTCCAATCTCCTGATGGTAGCATTCTTCTCAAGCAGTTTAGTTGTCTGCACCTCAACATCAATTTCTTCTGTAGCTATCATATTTTCCTGTGTCTCTAAAGGAGGCGCTTCCTCATTCTGGGCTAATGTTTCTTCCACTACTTCTTCAGGGTCTGTCTGTATCCCTACAGAATTTGTACTGACTGCTTCTTTAGAAAGAGGGTTTCTTCCTTGTACTCTGGCCCTTTTGTTCTTCTTTCTTCTATGGGATTTATCTGCCTATTCTAATTGTTTCCTCAATTCCTTAATAATTTCCTTGAGTTTAACTACCTTTTTCTTTAATACTTCAGCCTTCTTAGCCTTTTTCTTCAATAGTTTATTTTCTTTTTTTAGCTTTCTAATTTTATTATAGCTTTTGGTTGGTTTCTGTTTATGGGAGGTCTCAAGGCCTTCTTCATTCTGGCTAGCAGATGGTTGTTCCTTTGTTCCTTCCAATTGTTTTGTCTGTCCAAGAGGGCTTCTTGTTTCGAAATGGGGTTCTTCCTGTGCTCTGTCCTCAGGAAAAGACATTTCAATATCAGGAAAATCTTCAACTGGTTTAGAAGAGGAGGGTTGTTCTGGGTATATTTCTAGATTATTTGTGCCTTTGTCAATTGAGGTTCCAAAGCTTCCCAAAAACTGGGCTATTTCTACCTCATAGCTCTTCATAAATTGTTCTGTCAGATGTGTTAATGTCGGTTAGGTTTCTTCTTGATCATTCCTTTGTGAGTTCTGTTCTTCTTGCCTAATTCCTTGAGCATTCTCATGTGGAGACTGTTCTGTAGTGTTCTGAATTTCTTCAGGTTGTTTTGTTGTATCGTGAATTGCTTCAGTTGTTTCCTGGATTCGTCTGCTTCTTCTCCTTGTTTGAATGATGGTTGTAGGGGAAGTTGTTGCTCTCTTCCTCATTTTTGTTAATGCCTATGTTTGTGAGGTCTGGGTCTCTGTGATTTGGGAAGGATCTACCTCAACTTCAGTTTGAGGAGATGGGATTTCTCTTTGGGTAGTAGTCTCCTCTACATGTCTATCTTCGATTTCCTTTGGTGGTTCTTCATGGAATAATTCAGGTTGCTCTAGTTGTGGAGGTCTATTGGCCTCAATCAGGTTATCCCAGGTCAATTGAGTTTGACTCAGTGCTTTAATTCTTATCAATTTAACTAATCTATGGTGGTTGATAATAATAATAGGGTCCTTGGATTTTTGTGTTCTCAGAGAAACCTCATGTAATATGGCATTCAGAAAGAAAGGTAGATTAAGTACTAACCGTTGTTTTAAAGTTTCCAGCAATTTGAGGTGGTGAGGTTGAATTATGTCATATCGTCCATCACAAGTGTTGTAGCGCTAAATTACCCTGGCAAGTTCCTTCCATGGTTCTCTAAGGGTACTGGGGTTGAGTCCCTTTCCTTTCTTATCCAATTCTTCCCCAGGGTCTGTGAAGGTTTCCACAGCTTCCTTCAATGTTGTGTATCATCCTGTCCACTAAATGCCTGTATTAGGTTGGCCTATGACCTCTGCTAATATTTTGGGTGACTGAGATTTGTATGCCCTGCACCATAGAGTTTTCCCCCTGCAGATTCTGAAAGAATTTAAGCGTGACATTTGTGTCATATCCTTGCAGCCAGTTGATGTACTTCGTCCACCCCAGCTTATGCAGGATATCTATCGCTTGCTCTATAAGCTTTAGTAAAGTAGGTTCCCTGTGCACACCTCTGCCACCCATTTTGTGAGAAAATATGGACGACTATCATTCCTGGTAGCAGATGTTGTTAGACCAGCTTGGAGGAAAAATTACCAAGAATAGCAGATATCAGAGACAACAAATGTATCTAAATGAGGGTATTTATTACAATCATTACTATCTGCATTGAGAAGTGTGTCGAGCGTCCACTCCCCTTATTAATAGAAAGGTCGACCTTGACCGTCAGCACAGGGAAGAGTAATGATTGTAGGTATTGGTGGCGAAAAGTAATGATTGTACGACGGCCACCAATGGGGATTAATGATTTATGTTTGAACAACATATTTAACGGTAATTATTAAATGTTAATCTGCTTTTGTGGAATTGAAAATACCTATACTCAAAAGAATTCTTTAAGGATACATGCGCCGAATAAATTAAATCTGTTCAGTTAAATAATATCCCACATATCATAATGTTGTTACTTTTTCGTGTTATTGAATACAACCGAAATGATAGCCTCATTATTGAGTGAAGGAAATCTAAAGAGACGCAAAAACTTGGCGTTTAAGGTAACTTCCATACCACAGGTAGAGCCACTGTTGCCAGCAGGCATCCATAGCCTTGACAGGGTTTCCCTTTAACCCTAAGATGAGCCTGTATCATTGATACTTATTTGAATTGTCTTTTCCAAAAGGATCATTATCCTATTTTGGTAGCCATAGTGATAATTCCACTCACTAGATTGTAACCTAGGTGAACAAGTCAGCTCGTGATGAGACCTCTTGTCCTTTGACAAAAGAGAATGTCAAAAGTCATTGCCCTAGTGTGGTAGCCATATTGGGAATGTTACTTAGGTTATTATCCTATGATCATGGTAGGTTGGCTCATGATGAGACCCCCTATTCTTTGTGGGAAAAGAAAGAAATTTTGTTGATAGATATATAATTTTTTTTTTTTTTTTTTGAAAGTTTTTAAGTTTTTCTGAAAAAGACCATTATCCTAGTTTGGTATCCAGATGATGATAATGCCACTCACTAGAGTGTAACTTAAGTGAACAAACCATCTCATGATGAGACCTCTTGTCCTTTGACAAAAGAGATTGTCAAAGGCCATTTCCCTGGTGTGGTAGCCATAGTGGGAATGTCACTTAGGTTATTATCCTATGATCGTGGTAGGCTGGCTCATGATGAGACGCCCTATTCTTTGTGGGAAAAGAAAGAAATTTTATTGATTTATTATATTATTGTATGAAGGGAGGCTCATCTACTTCTTAAGAGTAAGGGATGGCGTAGAGAAGTGTAAGGATGCCAAGTAAAAGTGTTCTACAGATTCCTTATTAGTTATAAACGTGAGGTATCATTTAAGTGTAATATATAAGGGAAAAGAAATGAATTATGGTGGTTACAGATTATGAACAAGGTTAAAGATATTTTGAAGGAAGTGATCCAAAAAGAAATTTCATAAGGTATGGGAGATAGTCCACAAAATAATGATGGATCGTTAGAAATAATGCTGATGAAAATTATTTTGGTGAAAGTTGTACCCCAAAGGAAAGGTTTAGTGTTTTATCAGCAAGGAAGGAACAGAAAAATGAACAATAAGTGTGAAACAAAAATAGCAATTGTTTCGTTCAAAGGAACAACACACTAGTGCATTTGGGTCAAATTCCGATGGTGCGTTCACCGTAATTTCCACTTTCTATTGTCGAAAGAATGACAAACCTCGGATCCCCTCAAACGTCGTTTCACAGAACGTCTCTTTTCCTACGACAAAGTTTTCGTCTGTATTGCGAAATTATATGACGCCACGTGTCATCATAAATTGGATTTTCCAACCCCATATTGACGTCGTAAGACCAATTTCTAGGTCGTGGCAAGAGAGACATTTCAGACGTGGCAAGAGTGACGTTTCAGATGTGTCAAGAGTGACGTTTCAGATGTGGCAAGAGTGACGTTTCAAAGGTGGAAAGAGAGATGTTCTGAAGGTGGCAAGAGAGACGTTATAAAGGTGGCAAGAGAGACATTCTAGAGGTGGCAAAAGAACCGTTCTTAAGGTGGCAAGAGAGACATTTTAAAGGTGGCAAGAGAGAAGTTTCATACGTGGCAAGAGAGATGTTTTGAAGGTGGCAAGACTGACGGGATGAGGTATCAGCTCTGATGTGGTTTCTATGGGAGAGACACTCTTGGACGTGGCAATAATGATTTCCGGAAGGTGGCAAGAGCGATGACATGTAATTACTAGCTCCGATGTGGTTTCTATGGGAGCGGCAATCTTGGAGGTGGAAAGAGAGACGTCTTGGAAGTGGCAATAGTGACGGGAAGAGAGTGAAAGACGTCTCAATTGTGACGGTTGTGTAGGTATTTAAAAAAAAAAATATATCAATATCAAGACCTAATAGTCATTCCAAGCCCAAAGGAGGAGTAAGTCATATAGGTGTCAGCTAGTGACCCACTTAATAGTTTCCTTAGGCTTTCCCTCACAGTAAAGGTTGGGATTTTTCTTTCAAGAGTGTCTAAGAGATAAGAAGACCCAATAATCTTTGAAATTTGTGGTGCTCTACAAGATAGTTATTTAGTAGAACAATATTTAAGGCTATATACAAGCACTTTGAAATTTTGAAGAACTTTGAAGTCCTTAAGACAATCTTACATTATAAATTTTGTATTTCTCTACTAGATGGTTTGATCACAATCCCCTTTCAAAACAAAAGCATTCATTTTTTTAAAAAAAATGTGAAATCACTATTAGATGACTTAAAGGGATCCATCCCATTACGCCCTTTACAATAACTGAATAGACTACAATAATTCAACACATTTGAACATTGATATAAATATAACTTCAACTTCATAGCTTGATAGTGGAAGGAAACTCACAAGAAAACAATAGGTTKTTAAAGATGTTGATGCAAGCTGGTGGAACTTGATTATGATGCATAAGTGATCATTGGGTTGTTGGAGGAAGTTGAATCCACTCATCTCCACAAACTCAAAATACCCACAACTTTCTCCATCCTAAGTAGAATAGAACTTTCACTTAAAGAGCTCATAGAAATGACCCTCATGGATATTAGGCAATCATGGAATGAGGTCACCAATAGACTTACCAATGGAATTAACTCTAAAGTATCTGTTTATGCAATAAGTTAGGAGACCTACCATTCTCAAACGTGAAGTTGAGTTGTGAAGAGTTGCTAAATAAGTCCAACCTCACTCATAAGCTATGATAATGGTGGAAATATGGCTATATCCTCATCAAGCAAAAGGAATAATGATCATTTCACCTAGATCCAACATCTTGTAGACCTACCATTCTTGACCTTGAAGTCGAGTGTGAAGTCTGGCCTTGCTCGTAGGCTATAAGGTAATGGTGGGAAATATGACTAAATCCTTGTTAAGCAAAATAAACAATGATTGTTACACCCAACTCCAACACCATGGAGGACCATCCAAAACCCAATGATATGCACCTTCAACATCTCAAGGCAGACATCAATAGCAAAAATGAAGGCCACAATGCATGACTATTTCTATAGAGGGCTAAGTTCTTAACTTTTGAACGACATATTTCATATGTGGCAAAACAAACAAGTATAAGCCACCAAAAATAATAGATGTTAGGCTTTGGTTTATCATCTATCAAGTAGGGAAACCATGTGTGCTCATCAATCTACTAGACCTTTTTATGATAAAAGTGAAAGCTAGACCTTTTTATGCATGCTCAGCAATCTACTAGACCTTTTTATTATTCTCACATCTAGGTAGGCGCTTTGCCTACTTAAAGAAACAATGAAAGCTAGTTCCCAAATCAAAAAGGGAATAAACCTAATGCTTAGTGCTCATTGCTTGGATTTGTATTTGTAGTGAAAATGAATAAACTAGATTGCATCATCTTCTATTTCAATCTCTCTTTCTTTCCTTGAAAGAAGCCATCAACATAACAAAAGGAGTTCAATAAACCATAGCTTAGTTGTTATTTCCATTATTCACTTCGTTGTTATTTCTATTTGTTGTTAAATACCTAGGAGAACTCACCATCTAAAATCAATCTCCAACCCTAAGTTACACACTCAGATCTACACTTAATTTTTAATCCATCTAGAGGCCTACACCCCTCGCCCTAGTTTTCCCAATTCCTCTCAAAAACAATTGACGACTTTACCTCCCTTCCCAACCATAGAGTGTGGTGACTCACTCTAACCATCACAATCCAATGATAACACAAAATACATGTAATAACCACTCTCCCTTGTCATTTAAATGAATAGGGCATACACTTGGACCATGAGAACCCTCAAAGGACATGTAGACATTTTTCTTATGAGTTATCCTCCAAAGAGACCACATTTTCCTCTGGTTTGTGTACTTTCACCACGCCTACTATAAATAGTCTAATGCCTAAGCTAACACACTAAAACTAAGCTATAATATGGGCAATCATTAAACTCTACTTTCACCATGCCTACTCTAAATAGTCTAATGCCTAAGCTAACACACTAAAACTAAGCTATAATATGGGTAATGTTGTTATTTCATTACAAATCTCCAAAGTAATTTGTATTTGACACATCCATTTGAGTTTGGGTAATTAGTAATTGTGTATATTACTATTGTAACCCACATTAACACAATTCTTCATGCATGAATAGTATTTTTTTTCAATTATGGTGAATGAACTGACATTAAGTTCATACACGTCTAACATATCCTTCAAACTTTTACCCAATGAAACATGTTGTCATGGCTTCTATCCTAATGAGATTACTCTTGGTATCATCTCCACAAGCATGAAGACCTAAAATATGAGGTATGCAAAATTT
>JZKD02S1790717.1:375242-388835 GCA_000966675.3 Picea glauca | reverse complement strand
GAAAGGACCCTCCCTGAAAGGGGGAGTATATTTATTCCTTGCTTTTGACCTAGTTGTTAGACGTAAAGCAAGATGAGTCATGCTTCTGACCTCGCTGTTAGATGTAAAGCATGACGCTATGTGATCCTTGCTTTTGACCTAGTTGTTAGATGTAAAGAAAGATGAGTCATGCTTCTGACCTCGCTGTAAGATGTAAATCATGATGTCATGTGATCCTTGCTTCTGACCTCGCTATTAGACATAAAGAAAGATGAGTCATGCTTATGACCTCGCTGTTAGACGTAAAGCATGATGTCATGTGATCCTTGCTTCTGGCCTTGCTGTTAGACGTAGAGCAAGATAAGTCATGCTTCTGACCTCGTTGTTAGATGTAAAGCATGATGTCGCTAATACCTTGCTTCCGACCTAGTTGTTAGATATAAAGAAAGATGATTCCTTGCTTATGACCTCGTTGTTAGATGTAAATCGAGATGTTGATGTGTTCCTTGCTTCTGACCTCATTGTTAGACGTAAAGAAAGATGATTCATGCTTCTGACCTAGTTGTTAGATGTAAAGCATGACGTTGTGATTCCTCACTTCTGACCTAGTTGTTAGACGTAAAGAAAGATGATGATATTACTTGCTTCTGACCTAGTTGTTAGACATAAAGCAAGATATGACTGACACTGAGTTACCAGCTTATCAGTTGTGACATTGAGCCAGTGTAGTATTGTGATGTGCCAGCCTATTGCTGTGTTGAGGTATCATTTTTACTGATACATATTTGATGTAGATGATGATAGCATTCTTTCAAGAATGATGATGTTGCCGATGAAGAAAACTTTATATGACTCGTAAATATGCTAGCCAATGTTTCAATATGATATTGATGATACTTTCCTCCTGATGCCACTGATGATGCAGACCTCTCTCACCTGATGCTGATGAAGAATACCCTTCTTGTTAAGGGGGAGTGTTGAAATAATGTAACTGCGAAGAGAATTCTTATTATTATTTTATTCATTGGATTAAATCCCCATTGTGGATTAATCATGTCATCATTATTATTATTGTTATTGGATTAATCCCCATTGTGGATTAATCATGATGATAATTGTATAAGGACCAAATCCCCTTTTGCGGATTGGTCATCGGACAATTATAAAGGGTAGAACAAGAAGTCGGCCCCAACAGTTACTATTGAAGAACCATAATTAATTAAAGGTGGGTTTACCCACCCAGAGTGAGAGGTCAGCCCTGCCAGTGACACCCTCTCACACATGCCAGTCTTGTATATATAGGAGGCTAGTGCCTCACTTCAAACACACAACTCACTTGCTCATTCTCTTATGAAGCAAGCTGTAATTACAAGTTGGAGAGAGGGATAAGAGTGGCGCATCTCTTAGGGAGGAATATTTGTATTGGTTTGAGTTATCTCTTGAACATTGTTTAAGATATTTATGATACGAAAGTTTTGTTGGGTTTTCTTCCCCTAGAGGGTTTCCCAGGATAAATGTTGTGTCTCTTGTGAATGTGTATTTCTCAGTGATCTTGTTCTTATGATGCTCTTATCTATTGAAATGCAAAGAACTATAATAATGGAATAAACATTAACATACTTGTGCTTCCAAAGGCATTTCATCAGCCTGAACTGATTTTCCCATCCATTGACAACTATCGTAGGTTTGGATGTATTTCTTCGCATCTCTGAATATTGAGGGCCAATAATAGCCCATCTGCAGAATTTTGTGTCTAGTCCTGCGGTCTGCAAAATGCCCACCACAGGGCTCCTCATGTCCAGATTTTATTATATCATAGATTTCGTCATCTCATACGCATCTGCGGATCTGGAGATCAACTCCTGTATGGAAGAGATATTCGTTGATCCAGGCAAATCGTGCACTACATTGGACGATCAGTTTTCTTTCCTTTGATGAAAGATGTGCTGGTAATATTTCTGCTACCAGGTAATTTGCCACATCAGTGTACCAAGGTGGCTTTGTAGTAATGGCAAACAGATGCTCATCTAGAAATCGGTCTTCAACTGTTAAGGAGTCATATGTTTTGGGTATGCGGGATAGGAAGTCTATGACAAGGCTTTCTCTCCCAGGTCAATCTTTGATGGTGATATCAAATTCCTGCAATAATAACAACCATCGAGTGACCCGTCCATTAGTAATTGGTTTATTAACCAAATATTTGATAGCAGAATGATCAGTATACAGAATGACCGGATAGCCTATTATATAATGACGAAATTTATTGATGGCATGTATAACAACTAAAAACTCTTTCTTTGTTACTGTATAATTAAGTTCAGCTAGATTAAGATTCTTGCTAATAAAATAAATGGCGTAAGGTTTCTTATCCTCCTCCTCCTGTCTAAGGACAGCGCCTATGGCAATATCTGATGCATCGGTGGAGATGTGGAATGGTATTTTCCAATTTGGCCCCCTCAACACCGGTGTTGTTGAGATCAACTTTTTGAGTCCTATGAATGCCACATCACACTTTTCAGACCAATGAAATTCTACATTACCAGTCAAAGGATGTAAAGGTGCAATGGTTCTTGCAAAATTTTCCATAAACCTACGATAGTATCCTGAAGCACCAAGGAAACTACGTACCTCAGTTTGTGTGTGTGGTGTAGGTAGATTAAGGATTACCTCTATCTTTGTTGGGTCTACCCTAATTCCATCTGTAGAGATATAATGCCCTAGTACCACACCTTCTGTCATCATCATGTGACACCTTTCGTGGCTTAAACATAACCTGGTCGCAATACATCGTTCTAGCATTTTCTCCAGGTTATTCAATGCTTGATCAAATTCATCGCCGTAAGGAGTGAAATCATCCATATAGACTTCAAGTCCTTCGCTAATCAGATCGTTGAATATGCTCATAATGGCCCTTTGAAAGGTGGCTGGAGCATTACAAAGTCCAAAGGGTAATACTCTGTATACAAAAGTGCCTCAGGGGCATGTGAATGTAGTTTTATCTTGATCTTCTAGGGTGATCTGAATCTGATTGTGCCCACTAAAATCATCTAGGAAAGAAAAGAATTTATTTCCTACCAAGGTATCCAAGACCTGGTAAATGAAAGGCAAAGGGAAGTGGTCTTTTTGAGTGGCTTTGTTAAGTTCCTTGTAGTCAACACAGATGTGCCATTTCCCATTTTTCTTTGGGACGATCACTAATGGGGAAACCCAACGACTATCTGAGATGGGATATATAAAATTTATGTCCAACAGTTTTTGTAATTATTCTTTAATGATATCCATGAGGTGAGGATTTAATCTTCTCTGTGGCTATCAAATAGGTCGGGCATCTTTTTCAACATAAATGCGGTGTGTACAGAGTTGTGGATCAATACCTTTCATATCAGAATATTCCCATGCAAAATATTGTTGGTATTTGGAGAGGACATGAATTAGCTTTTTCTATTGTTGTTCATCTAAATTGGCATTGATGTTTAGATGCCTCTCGGGTGCAATCTCTACGGGTTTGTTGTTATGAATGATTGTAATTGGAATTTGTTGTTCCATTAAATCTTCCAGCAGGTCCCCCTATGCTTCACAGTCTAGAACAACTTGGAGCATCTGGCAGGTCGGGTTGCTCATGGTGGTCGAATTATTGATAAACCCAATGATTACATCATCCTCTAGCTGGTTTTTAAGTTTGAGGGCTTCGTCCTGCGTAAGAGGGGCTCGTAAATCCCTCTCTGGGTATCGTGGTGGTGGCAATTGTGGATATATGAAAGTTGAACTAGGTTTGGCAAGAGGATATAAAATGAGGTTCTTCGTGATACCCCCTCTAGTGATTGTCATATTTCCTATTCGACATCCTATGTACGCATCTACTGTTGCAAGCCATGGCCTACCCAATATCAATGGATTCCCTTCAAGTCCACCTTTTGGATTGATGATGAGGAAGTCCACCAAATATTCCCAAGAGTCAACACAGATGGCTATATCATGTAATATTCCAACTGGTCGAACTACCGATCGGTCTACCAAGTGCAGCATTATTGTTGTGGGTTCGAAGGAGTTAAAACCTAGGGTATTGCAAGTTTCCATAGTTAGGATGTTGATGGTTGCTCCCAAATCAACTAGTGTATTGGGAAAAGAGCGGCCCTGGATTTGAACTGTTACTATGGGATTCCCCGGATCTACATATTTAACTGGTTCTTGTCTACCTAAAATCATATCAAATAAGGCTCCTACCACGCGGACTGTTGATGATGGATTTTTAATTTTTCTGACGGGTTTTCTCCCACATAGCTCCTTGATTGTTTTTGCATAGATGGGGATGTCTTGAAGAGATTGCAAGAGTGGAATCTTGATATATAAATTCTTGAGTTCCCCTACAAGGTCGAAGTTGGGATATACGGTTGTTTTTGCTATCATCAATCTTTCGGGGAATGGAGGCTAGGGTGTTGCACCCTTATCAGGTTCTTGTGATTTGACTGTGTTTCCCCCCTTCTCAATTTCTTCTGTTATTACCACAGTCGAAGGTGTTATTGCTGGTTGTTTCTCCTGCCCTTGAAAAATGTCATTTTCTTCAAGAGAGATTATTCGTCCCGACCTTAATCGTAGTTCGCTGCACCCTACCAAGTTGATCTCTCCTTCTCCATTTTCCATAATCTGGACGAGTTGAGCCAGTCTGTTATTTGGATTTGGCTGTGGTTGGGCTGGTAGTTGAGGGCGCAATTGGGATGGCCCCTCAAACTCACCCTACGTTTCTTGATAAATATCACCTTTCCCCATTAAATTCAATGTTTCTACCCATTCATATTTCATACCTTTAATCAAAGTTTCCTTAAGTACTTCCCCTAGTAGCGTGCCATAGGGTGATCTTTGTAAATTATATTGAAATCTCTCTACATATTCTTCTAATGATTCATTTTCTTTTGCAGTCATTTGAAAGATTTCATCTTTTAAGTCTCTGGTTCTACAATAATCCTGATATTTTGTCAAGAAGGCTTGTTTCATTTCATCCCATGAGTTTATAGTTCCTCCCCCTAATCCCATGAACCAACATAGAGCTTCTCCTTTCAAAGTGGAGGGGAACAATTTTAATTTTGGGGGTTCAGAGGTGTAATCATATCCTCTACATAGGACATCAAATTCAAATAAGAATGCATCTGGGTCTTCTGAGATTAATCCATGAAAGGTTGGCAGGTTTTGTAGGGGAATAGCCTTCATGGGGGCATTGGCAATTGGATCAACTATCAGATATTCCAAAGTGGAAGTCTGGGGACGTTGTGGATTTGGTTGTGCCATTTGATCGAAAATATGCCAGAAATCTTTAGGGATTTCTTGATCCGGATATTTTGTTTAAATTGATTGATTATATAATCCTCTAGGGGATCTGATTGCACTCCCTCTATCTGGGATTTCAGGTATGCCTTCTTCTTTCACAGGAGATTCAGGATTGGGTGGTGGGTCTGTCTTAGTTATCCCACTATTTTCTCCTTCTCCTTCCTCCAGATTACAAGAGTTTCCCTCTCCTAAAGCGCTGAGGGGTGGAAGAAATGTGCTCTGAAATATTAGCTCAGTCCCTTCAGTTTTGCTATGAATCTCAGCGTGGGCTGTAGTTGTTGAAGTTACCACCTGATGGATTCGGGTAGATCCTTTTCTAGGTCCAACCGAGGCTTGAGATTATGCTTTTCGAATGATGTCATCTATGAAAGTACTTCTTCCAAGGAGCATCGAGCCCTAGGGTTTGGTAATTTTTGGTGGAGGTTTTGGTTTTTCAATATCTTTCTTCTTAGTCATACACACTTCACACAACAAAAAAGGAAAAATCAAAAAAAAGGAAAAAAAACACCTATGCAACCTCTTAATGTGTCAACTGCAGGTAGGCATTGGTATAAGCATCTTACTTATTGCCTGCATAGGTTCTTACCTTCCATCATCAATACCTCATCCTCCAGAGGCACAATCTATGCTACCTTTGACATTCTTCCCCGACAACGGTGCCAAAATGTTGGGCTCTAGGGATGTCTAAAAACAATCTTAGTTTAACATTAATTTATCAACTCGAGGATTCATCTTTTATCTCAAAGAATATCGGCAAAGTCTATGAAGATAGCTTATAGAGGCTAAAATCATGTAGTGAAAGCAGATCTGAGTTTATCAACAATCAAGTTCCTCAAACATTCATTAAATATTCTAGAGATTGAAATCTAAAGCTGTGCAAAAGGAAAGTAACTAGCTAATTTATTGAATTCATTCTAAGAGCAGTAATTGAATCTAGATAAAGACTTGCAAAAATTACTATCATTATGAATCAAAATTGTTGAAAAGAAAAAGGCGAATTACTCCATCTATAGAAAGGACCAGAGACTGTAATCTAATTGAAAAGAGACAACAATCATATTTCTATTGAAAGGAACAACAACTATATTCTAGCAAAAAGGAACAACAAATGTAAACTAAGTAAAAGGAACGACAAATGTAACCTAAGTAAAAGGAACAACAAATGTAAACTTATGAAAGGAACAACAATTGTGAACTTATGAGGAATCTTCACGCATCAAATTTCAGTAATAGGAATTGGAACAACAATCATTTAATGCTTCAGGGAATATCTATTTCTTGCAATTGACATGAAATCATCAACACACTTATGCGTTCATTAACTACTATAAAAGAGAATCAAATTACAAGACAAAATTTGAGCTAATACAATTACAGATCGAATAGTAGCTCCTTCAGACTGGGCCCTCGGTCCTTAGAAGCACTTTTATTTGAAACTCAATATATAAAAATGGAAGAACTTCTTGAGGCTTCTATTGATTTCATAGCTGGTACAAGATTTTTACAAAAACTGCTAACGCATAGCAATTCTATATTCTCTATTCTTGAGTGCAATTCTTCCTCTTTCTTTAAGATCTATTTACCCCTTATATGTTACAATAATCTAGGTAAATTAAGCTATCCTAAGGATCGAGAGATCCTCAAGATTGCTTTACTATTACAATAAGTAACTCAATTATCTTTAAAATTGCTTTGCGCCATAAAGTCTTCAACCTCCAATAGCTTACGCATCTTCAAGATTCCCCTTGCTATCTTGGGTTCGACAATATTTAACCAATCCTGCAATAAAACCAGAAAATTCCAATCATATTTAGGATCTATGTAATCTAATCTCCAACAATCAACGCTAAAGGGTATATTATTCATTTTCTATTCTATTTGCTTCTGAATAATCGAAAAGTCAATCAAGATGATATCATGAAATGTGGGAAAAAGGAAGATATTTATACCTTTTTCATAACCTAACACCATCCTCGAGCATCCTCTCGATCTCATCTTTAAATTTCTATCTATAGATGGGGTTTGGTCTATATGGTCATTGTTTAATGGGTCTTGCATCAGATCTAAGTGGTATCTTCATTTCCCCTAATTCTCTGGCTATTCCTTTCATCTCTATAAAGGTTGTGGGAAAAAGGTCATTGTATTCGCGCCACAATTCTATGATGATTTCTAGTGTCTATTCATCCCATTAATCTCCAATGCTAGCCATTTTGGGCTTCTCGACGATCCCTATGTTAACCTTCTTTATCTTCATTGGCATAGATATGACCTCTAACTCTAAGGGTGGTCCTTCCACATCTCTCTCACCTTCGACTTCTTCGATCTGAATATCGTGCAGATCATCTTCATCTGGGGCTTCCTCCTGTACGTGGTAGCATGATAGTAGATCCTTGACTGTCTACTTATTCTGTTGTTGTACCTCAGTGATAGCTTCTACTTCTGGTTCTTTGATGAATATGACATTTCTGATCTATTTCAGGGCCGCATCTATGTTGGGGTTCTCATGCTCAAATGAGAAGGTGACTGTAAAGTTCTGTTGGAGTTTCGCTCATGTCTTGGTTTCTTTACGCATTTCCTGGTCCGTATACCAATTCGCTGGTATGCCTTCTAAAGTATGAATGAAGTGGTGAGACCATTCCTTCGATGGGGTCATTTTCCACCACATTTTACACAACTCCAAGTGTTCTTCTAGTGTGCCTATTCTGTCATATTTTTGTTGTTTGTTACGTGTTTGTTCTGTGTTGAACCTTATGCGCAGTAATCGCTTACATTGGTACCAATCTGTGATAGTCTCTTTGTGTGCACCCCACCATCTTGCGGGTGTATACTTTAGTGCTAAATCTAGTGCTAGCAATCTCTAGTTTTCTAATACTTCGTCTTCATATTGTGTCAAGAAAGTTTCCAAATCATTTAGCCCATGAAAACTAGGTGGTTCTCTGATTTATGTACCAATCCACCTTACTGGGCACTCTATTATGGAACACCTTCTCATGGATACTTCGTGTAGTCTTTGTTGTTAGTTTTCTAACCCAGTGTTTGAGTCTGTTGTGCATGAAGTAATTCTCCGCCAACTGAGTACCTTGTTTGCAGTTGGGTTTATATAGTCTGCATCGCGCGTAGTTGTTTTGTACAACTGGATGATTTCTTCTAAATCCATACAAGTGGGTTCTACAAACCTCTCGCCTTCTGATGGTCGAGTGGGGATATGACCCTGTAGTCCCCCGACTCAAATGTCATTTTTTTGGTTTTTAAGTTAATTATGGTCTGGCCGTCAAATGCCCAATCCATACCAAGTAGCATCGGGTAAGGTGTTGTGTCATCTACTATTTCAATGACTTCAAAGCCTTCCTTAGTGCACACACCATCCAGATCTACCGTCACTCCTTTCATTCTGCCTATTGGTAGGACTCTATGTTGATTTGCTAGCTTTGATTGAACAATTGAGTATCCCAGTGTACGTTCTCCCATGCATTTCCATGTAGCTTTTGGTAGTACATTCACTTCGGATCCTAGATCTAGTATAATATATCCCATATTGAAATCCCCAATGTTAGCATTTAATCTAAATTCCCTACTTGTTCTTCTTCTTCTATGTAGGTGGTTGATAGTTTTCAATTCTGGCTTCTGTTTCGTCTTGCTCCTACATTTTTCTAGGATGTTTTGAAATATTTTGACAGATGAAGGATCACTTAACATTTTTATGCATGATTGAAAAAATTATTTGATCGTACTTACTTGTTCCTTGGGTTGTATTATGTTGGTATGGTCCAGTGATGGAGACATTTCATATTTCGGAGCTTCCTTGCTCTGTTGTGCATTCGACGCAATGGTCTCCTTATGGAATTCTTGTTGGGCTTCTGTAAATATCTCCTTCTCCTTATGCGCATCAAACTACTTCTTGGGGTAGGTGTTCTTATTTACCCATTGGTTCTGCACTGGTTCCTGTCGAACTGTGTCATTTCCTATTTCTGTTCCTCCTTGAGTGACTATGTTGATGTTTTGTCTGTCATCCCTTGCTTTGGTTGAAATCCACTAAATATTTGGTTATTTTGATTCCTTTTCTCCTGGATATTTACAAGTAATGTCGGACATTCCTCCGTATCGTGGTTTGATGCACGACAATACATACAAGTCGCTGGTGGGATTGGAAACTCCCGTGTGTAATGTCTTGGTTGCTGGAAATTGTGACATGTAATAGGTCTTCTATTGTGTCTAAAACATCCTTTGGCTCATCCTACTCGTATATAAGTTGTGTGGTCACCTCGTGGTGGGTTATATTATGGTCCCTAATTATACTACGTGGTATTGTATTGGGGTTGTGTGGGGTTGTACTGCGGCTGTGCAGTGTTGTATGGTGTTAGGGCTTGATTGAACTGTGGTGTTGCCTGCCTAGTCATCATTTCTTCCTGTACCCTGTATGCGTCTGATGTTTTTTCCCGTATCATCTCCATAGTTCTGCAATCTTTGTCTTCATGGCCGAATGACTTGCAAAAGGTGCAATATGAGTTATTTGGAACTGTTTGGTATTTCTGCATCATTGTACAGTGGTAAGGGTTGTGACCTAGTTTCTTGCATATTTCGCACCATAATCCTCCCTGTGGTAGTGGGTTTGGCATCCCTGTCGCCATATACTGTGAAAATGTTGGGCATTCATTCTTATGGTGTCCTTTCGTCCTACAAGTAGTGCACCAAACTGCTTCTTGTTTGTCCTTGTTCTTATTCTAGTTCAGCTAAAATGTTAAATTCTTCAGATCCTCCTTTAGTTCTTCGATAGTCAGGTCCATCTACTGGTACTGATTCTCTTCCAATTACAAGGCTTCCTGCAGAGCCTCTGCCTGTGTCTGAAAATTCTGTTGTTATAATGGATATTTTAAGTGTGGGAGCAGTGAGTTGACAAACAGGTGTCGATGCTGCATCTCAGTCATAAGGTATTTTAACTTTCCTTTTAATCGCTTAAATGTTTGATCAATATCCCATACCGATTCTCCTGGTTTCTATCTTATTTCAATCATCTCATTCATGTATTGATCCTCTTATCTCGGCTTCTGGAACTCATTTATCAATAGTTTCTTAATGTCATCCACTGTCCTTGTTGTCTTGGGAACACTGTTCATGTCTAGACTCATGTACCAGTCTAGTGCGCGGTCCCTTAGCATGATCGCTAACTGCGTGAGTTTGGTGTCTTCATCAGTGATCTACTTTGCTTCCCAGATATTTTTGCAAATGAAAAGATTCTTTTCAGGATCTTCTGTCGCTTCCCCTCAGAACTCTGGTAATCTGATAGTAGGATCGTGTCCTACCATTCCAAATATTAAGTTACTCCCTCCTCCACGCGGTGTAGATGCTTGACTAAGGTTTCCTGAACTGGCTCTTCTAGTTGTTTCCCTTTGTGTATATGTACTTCTTGTTGTTGGACTTCCTCCGAACTTTGGTTGTCTAAACGGTGGTGTTCTCTTTGGTGTATTGATCGCACATGGGTTTATGGGTTCCACACTGACATTAACATCGAAGGGATGGTTGTCTTCTCCTCTTGTTCTTGGGCCTCTTTTTTTCTTCTCATATGTGGCACGCAGGATTTCCTCAATCTGCTCCACATCCTGGAGATCCTCTACCTCTTCCTCATCGCTGGCCAAGCCCTCCCTCTTGGCTACAACTCTCTTCTTAGTATTCACCTTATATTGGTAGGGTGCTCTGCTACGCGTCATTTCTGATGACGCCAAGATACACTTGAGCTAGTCGTCATCCATCAAGATCGGGTCCAAGGGTTCCTCCTCCTTCTTCTCTGTATCCTACCCTCCTTCCATTCCTCCTCTCTCTGTCAGTGCTTCCCCCCTTCCCCCATGCACGCAGGGAAGTCTAGTTGTTTGATTCCATTTTTATTACACCTTTGTTATATATTAGTATCTTGATAGAAGTATACAGTGATCGAATGTACATTCCTCTGGGTCCTCGTAGGAACTCTTGCTCAGTTGTGCTGTATGACTTTGTTGTGTCTACCGCAAATTTTGTGATAAATCCTGCCACAATATTGTCAAGCCAAAAGTCGACTGCGTGGGTGAGTTTGTTGTTCACCTGCTGCAGCTGCTGGATTTGTACTAGAGTCCAATCTAGTTGTCGAATCTGGTTTGTCACATGGTTATCCTTTAACCTTAAGATCCACTCCTATAGTAGATGTGGAAAATCACAGAAAAAGACTTCGTGTAAATATGTAAATACATATTTATCCAGGTATTTATGTAGTGTGATCCTAGGGTTTATATTGTCTTTTTGTGAAAACTCTATCTCTTTAGTTCTCAACCAGTCCTTGATTTCTTCTCTCGTGGGGTTCCAAGGTCTCAACATCCCCTTCTAATGGCTCATTGATCTTCTGTTCCGCTCCTTCGGTTCTTATTCATTCCATCTCATCTACTTAGTCCTTTGTTGTTCTCTTAACACGACAATGGATCCATTTGTTGGTTTATCATTTCCCTTCTTGGGTTGTCTGAGTTATTGACCCAAATTTCATGTCATTTGGAGTTCCAACAAAGCCTCTAAAACTATCAGCCCTCCTAGTAAACCGGAAGGCAACACAACACCCAGAAGGTACTGCACAGTCTCACCCTAGATAGCTTTAAAATGGGTGGTTGTAAGACTCAGGTGTTTACAACCTAGGAAAGAGTAGGGGATAGGGGTTTCTTGATTAAGGCTAGATACCGTGAGTTGTAAGGGAAATTACTTATTCCTTGGATTCATATACGTATATCTCGCAGTTTAATTTAAGAAAAGTATAAACATATTCATAACAATTTATTAACTCATTCATCAAGCTTAACCATTAATTGTTGAAAGAAAGAAGAGGCATGCATACATTCAACATATTACACGAGTATTACCGTGGTTCACCCCCCCTGGGCGACGTCCACAAAGATTTGACTCTTGTCTCTTGTATTATGATAGTTTTGCATTTTCGGCGCCTCGTGCTTACAATTCTCCACAAAATTGGGTAAGATATATGTGAGGAAAAATAGATCGCACCAGGCTCCATAGCCTGCGGTCTAATCCTCAAATATACCTTCCCTCGCATATCCTTTGCTCAACATCTTACAAAATCGATTCATACAACTAAAATCATTCCATATCACCTACACTCATGCATAGTTACAGTCTCCAAAACTGAACTCGAAAACCTAACTCTCGACCCTCGACTCTCAACAACAAATACAATATCATTCATCCACACAATAATCAAAACAACAACAACTATATGATACTTTTGTATATATATTTATACATTTCAGGCTCTTCATCCATTTACAGAATATTATCAAAATCCTAACCCTTCTTACGTTAGGTCTTTCTCCCATGCATGTGTTGTTCTTCCTCCATCTATTGCTTTCTTTTGTGCACGCTTTCTTCCATGCACGCGTGTTGTTCTTTTGTCAGTTGTTACTTCAATTTTATACACGCTTTCTTTCCCACGATTGTTCTTATTTCCCCTTTGGACTAGTGCCAACACCAGGTGTGCATGTATAGTGCAATTTAGGGTTATAACAATTCCTCTTACAAGATGGAAGACCTTTGGATTTCACTAGCAAAAACATTTCAGAGGGACATTTTGGCCAATCGATATATGAAAAGGAAATGTTGGCTATTTTGCATGCCATGGATCTATGTTGTCCTTATATATAAGGGAAATTCTTCCAAATTAAAATCGGTCATCATAGCCTCAAGTATTTTCCAGAATAACAAATTTCATCTCTGGATCAACAAAAATGGGTGACCAATCTACTTGGATATCATTATTAGATCACTTATAATAAGGGAAAAGAGAATGTGGTTGTTGGCGCTCTTTCCAGGAAGTATGAAGAAGAAGGGTCCCTCTTTTCCATCTCCTTCATTGTACCATATTGGCTTCAAATTGTTCATCAGGAATGGTTGTAAGACCCAAAACTTTCTCTCCTAATCCAATAATTGCAACACTATTCTCAAGCTTCACAAGGGTACTCTTGGAACAATGAAGAGCTTCGCTACAAAGGTTGTTTGTATTTAAGAAAACAGTCATAACTTAAATCCACAGTGATTTATAATCTTAATTCTCCACCCACAACTGGGCATTCCAGGTTTACCAAAACCTATGAATGGGTCAAACGTTCATTTTTATGGGACAATATGAAACAGGAAATATGCACCTTTTTGGTTGAATGTGATATTTTTCAACACAATAAGGGAGAAATAATCAAATATACAAGCACACTCCAACCACTTCTGATCCCCCCTACTATTTGGAGGGATATTTCTATGGATTTCATTGTT
>JZKD02S1790717.1:352906-366059 GCA_000966675.3 Picea glauca | reverse complement strand
GATAGATCCTACAGGTGACTCGACACCAACACCTCTATTCGTACCTGTTAGGATGTGTTGTAGGTACCTTGAGGCCCATTGACATCACAGGTGGGTCATCTCGCATCGGTTAACATCATTCATTAATGGCTGGTAATCCGATGATTTCTGTTTGTGTTCGACTCCAGAACATCTATTCACACAAATCAGACTTGTACCATGGGTGAAGCTTTGAAGCTGTTGAAGACATGATTTCAGTTGATCTTTTTCAGGCCAGAACAAAAGCCAGGTTTAGGGGTCATCCTCAGATAATCTGTTGTTATACACAGGAAGTTTTTCTCAGAACGGTATTATTTGTTCAAATTCTTCTGCAGATTCCTGAAGTGTTCCGGTGGTACCAGTCAGTACCAGCAGAGAGTTCATCAGTTATAGGTTCATCAAAAAGACCAGAGCAGCTACAATTTTCGCGCCCTTCAAACCCAGACTTAACTTCAAAAGACAATCCTACAGCAAGACTTGCATAACAATGGGGTAGGTAATGTAACTCAGGTATGTTTAGTTCATATTGATTTATTGTATTAATTTGCATACTTATAAGCTTGAATTAAGGGTGCCTTAATTACTCCATAACGTTTCATCATTTCCATGACCTGTAACTAACGAACCTACCTACCATGACATTTCGTGTCATAAACATACACCATTACCAGAACTTAAGTTCGATTTGACCCGGATATGATCACTCTACACCCTCGTATGACTTTCATCATGTCCGGACACCTTATCTATCTCCACAACAATTCAAATCTTCTCATATAATTTTCCTCCCGACCGTTCCTTTTATCACATTCTCGTCCCCTCATCGCCCTCATCCAACCTTCGTTGCCACTGATCGACTTTCCCTGTGATGCCAAGAAGAGCCATGGTAGCCAATCGCCATGAACCAGAAACATACACCGACCTGGAAGCCCTCCCGGAGTATGGGGCAACTAGAGGTATTTTCAAGCAAGCAGGGTGGGAGCCATTTCTGAAGAAGTTTGACGGGTATAACGATGCAATCACACTCCAGTTTGCACTGCATTTCGATGGTGGGACCGCCAAGGTGGGTGAACTTGAGTTTGAGGTCACAGAGGAGTTCATTGCAGAGGCAATTCAATTGACCACCACAGGCCAGAGGTGGACGAAGGGACAACTGGTTGATAAAAAGCTCTGTGCACAGCTGTTGAAACCTCAGTATCGGGAGACGAAATGGTCCGAGGGAACGTCGCGGTCTTAGCTGGAACCATAGTGGGATCAAGTGTTGGTCATCCTCCAGCGTTACCTAATGTGTGAGGGTCGATATACTATTATATTCCCCTGCCATGCCCGACTTCTGTTACACTTCACAGGTACTCCGTTGAACATACCCTTTTTCTTGTTAAAAAGTTTAAAAAGGATGGCCGAACATGTCCAAAGGGCTAGTGAGTTTCGGGGGAGTTTATTTCACTTCGGTCTAGTTAAAATATTGATTACATCTGCACTGTCAAAGAAGCAAGAGACTTGGGACCTCTTCACTGTAAAAACCCTCGCCTGTGCCCAGTCGAAAGCTAGGAATGTGAAGCTTGTTTCCCCACACAAAAAGTCGAACTCCAAGAAAGAGAAAGTCAAAACCCTGACTAAAGACTCTGCTGGGGACCCTGAGCCCGAACCTCCAATTGATGATGAGGTAGAAACCAATACTGAAACTGGGAAGGCCACCACACCTACAGAGGCGGACATTGAAGTCCCGAGTTCTCCCCCAGTTGCCGATAACATAATTGATGTAGAGGAACTAGTCGAGTCAACTGATAAGCCTAGGAGGAACCCAAAAAGAAAATGTAAAAGTGTATTGTCGAGAATGGACAACTCGGTACCAGTTAACCCCCACAAGAAATATTGGAAAGTATAGATGGTCACGAGGAGGCCCCGGAGCCATCTGAGATGACCTGGAATTTGTCCCAGCTCATTCGAAAAAATTGTAGAACCAATCGGCAGGCTACTACACCCAAGGGAATTGTGCAGAATGAGTCCATTCAAGTACCAACCGATACCCCTGTTCAGACGCTAAGAGAGTCCACTCCCTGACCTAGTCCAATTGACAACTATGAACTCAGCCCAGATCATAATTTTGATCCAGTTGATACTTATGAACGTAGCCTAGATGCATTCACTCCTGAATTCAGTTCAGACCATAATTCCGATAGATTTCACACCCCTGCTCAAAGTCCCTAAGAGTTTACCCATGCTTCTAGCCCTCCAGCACAGCTCGGACAAGAGAGAACATTTGAAACCCACTGCGATATTTCCTCCAGTCGGTCCTTGAAGCCAATAGTGGCGAAACTAGAGAGCAAGAACAACAGATTGAAGGAGAAGTAGCATGAGTACCGTGTATTGGACAGACATATTAAAACCGAAAACGAACTCCTGAAGCTCAGGGTAAATCACCTCTTATCCAAAGTTGAAAGGCTAAAATAGAGCAATAAGGATATTTTCAAAAGGAACAGACAACTTCAGAGGATTGCTAGGAAGCATGTTATAATCAACAGGGTCCTTAAGAAAGAAATTAGGAATCTGAAGAAGCAGGAGAGGCTACAAATGCTGGTTGCAGCCGCTGCAACCCTCTGATGGCTACCAGTTTTTTATTTTGTTGCCTGAGGATAGGCAAGGACTTCAGTGTGGGGGAATGTTGGTCTCCGGTTTTGATCATGTTTTTTTGCCTATATTATATTCCACAGACCTCCATTTATATGCCAGTACCACCCTTTTGGCCTCGTTTTGACATAATTAACATCTCCCTACCATTCAATGGGGTTACTTAAGGCATCTTTGCATTTCAAGCTATTTTTATGCACTTTAATGCTTTAAATTGATATTGGAACTAATGTCGATTGGGTTAGGTACCACTTCTATTTTTGGAACAGGATGCCAGTACCAGGTACCAACTCGTACCCGTGAAGATACCAATGGAGCCACTCAATATCTGTGCGTTATGGTCCGAATGGGAGACAGAGAGATTTGCATGACAGCTGGAGTCATCGCCACAGGGTGCTCGAAGGCATAATGACAAACCTGGGTCATGATTCTTCATCGTTCACACTTCGTGACACTACGTGTCACGAAGATGTGAAGTACGTTTTAAAACTTGATTCCAAGACTGTTATGAACAGGGGGACCCGTTTGTTTTATGTATCTTTGTTTTAGACTATTATGAGTAGGATTTCTATATATAAACTCGGGATCACTCCTGAGAACGGGTTGTTGTTGGATTATGTTACATCGTGAACACATGTTTTTGAATACAAACTGCTGTTGCGTTATGTTGTTCGACTGATATATGATTTGAAGTATTCTTTTTTGAGTTATTGGAGCGTAAAGATTATACAATGTTTGCATAGAGTGTTGTAGTTCGTTCTGGTTCTTTCCTCCGGCATTTGTACTGTTTGGTTCGGCCCGCCAAACCGGTGCGAGTCGCCGTGTTACTCTGTTTCAGATTTAGTTCATTTCAGTGTTTTAGAACTTGCATACGAGGTAGCTTAACGTTCATAGATTTAATTGTTTCAGTGTGTTAACATTTGCTTACATGAATGGTATATCTGCAGCTCATAGTGTGCCAGCGATTTAGTTGTTTCAGAATCGTGTTTATTTATTCCTCAACTGAATCGTTCCAGCGTACTATTACCTTTGACGTTGCTGAGTATTAAACGCATGACTGATGCCTGTAGGGTTTAGAGTATGATTGTGGTTTGTTTGGCTTTTCATTTTCAATTCGAATATCACTTAGAGATTGAGTGAGCTTTGCTTTGGTTAGATAATTAGTTACCCTACCCAATTAGAATAGTTAGATTACAGTTAAATCAAAAGGGAGCTCCTGGTACCAGTAGGTAGGGTAGTACTTTGTTTTCCTGTAGACAGAATTAGATTTATTTTTGATGCTCAGAATGAATGCATTTTCGAAAATACTCTTTGTGTCATGACTTAAACATAAATGATGATGGTAGATGATTGGACATAGAGGTAAAATAATCTTGTGGAACCACACTTTGGAATAGAAATAGCAGCACTAGCATTTGAGCACAAGACTGTTTTCTGTTGATGACTTAAATAGGAAATGTTCAGTTTCAAGATAGTTATTAAGATTCAAGTTCTCAGAATAAGTGTGTGTTTTCTTCTAAGGATAGCATTCAGATAGAGACTAAAGCCTTACCCGCACATACAGTGTAGCAGCTCAAATTTTACCAACCCTGGTTTGACAATTTAGTGTTTCAGTTCATTCAAAGCTTCAATTTAGCATCCTGACAGATCATAATCGCATGAAGCAACAAGTAGATCAAGATCATTCTAAATGTCAATTTGTTGAAGGGGACTAGGTGTTTCTTCATATGCAACCTGATAGGTATGCTTCACTCAAATATAAACACTGTCAAAAACTTGCTCCCAAATTTTATGGTCCTTATACAATTTTCAAGTGAGTGGGGCCTATGGCCTACTAGTTAGCTCTGCCTAATCATTCTAAGTTCCATCTTGTTTTTCATGTCTCGTGTTTAAATAAAGTGACTGGAACTAAGTGCCAAATTCAAACTAATCTCCCTGAGTTGGATGAAGAAGGTTTTATTTGATTTCAACGACAAGCAGTATTGGACCAACGAGAATGTCATATCCATCAATGAACCATCAAGTAAGTGTTAGTTCAGTGGAAATTTACAACTCTAGAAGATGCCACCTAGGAGTTGACCACCATTCTGCAACAATTTCCTCATCTCAAGACTTGAGGATAAGGTTTTTCTTCAAGGGAGGGGGGGGCATGTTAGGGACCTAACCTCTCTAACCCGTCACGTAGGTAGAATAATATATTTTCCATGTAATAAAATCCGATATTAGTTAATAAGAAATATTTAATAATGTGAACAAGTCTAGTGTAATAAGACATGATAGAATCTTCCACTTCTAGAAAGATCTTCCTCTAGAATGTTCCTTAGAAGATAAAATTAGTATAAATAAGAGTAGGAGGAATGAGAAAGTATTTTCTTGAGAATTGTTGTAATAGAGCACTACTCTGTTGGAGGTTTCCCCTTCAAAGAGAAAAGTGAACATTGCTTTCTATGAATAAAGTGTCATTTTTGGTGTTTTGGTTCTCTAATTTTTGTTGTTCCCATGGTAATTGTTGCTATATTTATGTTTTCTACTATTTATAATACATATGGTATCTAACAAGTTTACTCTGTCACTGACCTCTTACATGAATTCAATGATTGAGTGTTTAATAAGTCAAATGGATAATAACTTTGACAAAATAATTATTGAAGGTGTCGTAGGATTCTAGGCACATGGAGTCCCATCAAACCCCCCCATTAATCCCCCTCTCTTATGGAATAATATCCCCCTAAGGCTTTGGTCTATGTCTTTCTACAACGATGGTGTATTTAATTCTATTATTTTGATGTACAATGTTTACATATTACATCACTAGTCCCTCGACCATTCATAATATTCACAAATATACAATGCTACACCAAGGATTAAAACTTGGCTGTTACAATCTTGTCCCCCTACAATTTTCACTTTCTTTAGTGCACATCACCATATAGGTGTACATGTATACATACATAATATTTCACATCAAAATATTTGATAATTCTATCGTTTAATAACCCCTGCAACAATTCCAACTAGCTCTCTCATTCCCCTCAACTCGCACAACCCAAGGAAGTGTACCCCCTTCTCTAAACCATAGTACCTCAGGCTCTCCCACTTCCCTTCCGAAGCTTCAACACAGGTTGGATAGGAAGTTTTAGATTTTTGGCTCCAAGAAGTCCAACTACACCAAACTAGAGTCTTTTTACACGTATGTACCAATGCACATTCAAATTACCTCGAAATCTAAAAAATGTTGTGGGTAGTATTTCTGCATGGCCTCCTCATGCTCCCACATGGAATATTTAGGAATGTATCATGTCCACTAGACCTTTACCAGGCCAATGGTTTAGTTACTAATAATTTTTTCTTTCTAGTCCAAGATGTGCACCAATAACACCCAAAATTCCCCTTCATGCTCCACCTGGATCACAATGTAATCAATCATGTGGTTAGGATCATACACATCCTCAATAAAGACACATTAAAAAAATTATTAACACACATGTATGTAGACAATGAAAGTATGTATGAAACTTGGCCTATCGTATTTGGTATTTCCAATGGTCCACAATATCTCGCTACTAACTTTGGGAAACTTCCCAATTTCAACAAGCTCCTTTTAGACTTTAATTTCAAAAACACTTGCTCACCCACTTTGAATTCTCTGTGTCCTCTTCCTTTATCTGCATAGTTTTTATTCCCATCCTGTGTAGCATATAAATTATGCTTTATCTTTACCATATGCTCTTCCATTTTTCTTAGCAATTATGGCCTAATAATGTGTTTTTCTGGTAGGTTATCCCAACTTATTGGCGTGTTGCATTTTCTTCCATATAAGGCTTCAAATGGGCTCATCTTCAATGATGCATGATACCCATTTTTATAAGAAAACTCAACCAAATGAATATATTTTTCCCACTGGGAAGGTTGATCCATTACATACATTCATAGAATATCTTCAATTATTTGGTTGATCATATTTATCTTCCCATCTAATTCTGGATGATATGTTTTGATGAAATTAAGATTTGTCTCAAATCCTTTAAACAACCCTTTCCAACAATTGGATGTGAACTTGAGATCTCTGTTGGACACTATGGCCTTATGCACACCATGTATCCCAACAATTTATTTCATATAAATCTCTGCACCATTGGATGCCTTATGAGTCATATTGATTGGTATAAAATGTGTAGCCTTTGTAAGCTTGTCCAACACTACCATGATGGAATCATGATTCCTTGTTGTTCTGGGAAGCTT
Source organism: Picea glauca (assembly GCA_000966675.3). Lineage (NCBI taxonomy): Eukaryota > Viridiplantae > Streptophyta > Pinopsida > Pinales > Pinaceae > Picea > Picea glauca. Next base: position 359,168 of record JZKD02S1790717.1, on the reverse strand, counting down.
GTTAATGAAGTCTATGGTAACAATATCCCATTTTCATTTAGTAATGGTAATTTTCTGTAGCAATCCTATTGGATTTTTGTGCTCAACCTTTACCTTCTAGAATTATATGCATCTAGCTATATAATCATCCAAATATTTCTTCATTCCAGGCCAATAATATTAGCCTATTACAAGTGTAATTGTTTTCTAGTACCCTGGATGTCAAGCATGTGGCACATCATGCATCTCTTTTCGAACTAAATTTCTCAATTCCTAAGAATTAGGAACATAAACTCTATTGATGTACAAGAGGATTCCATCATCTTCCAATTTGTAATCTTTAAATTTCTGTTGTACATTACTCCATTGTAAGCCTTGTTTAATTTGCACATAATGTTGGTTTGTCGCTATAAATTCTAAAATTATTTTAAATCTTTATTGAACATAATAATGGTTGTGGCATGCATTTCAAGCACCCTCATGTTGAGTTCGTTAGCCACTTTATTCTCTTTTCCCTCAATGTGATTTATATCAAAATCATACTCAATGAGGAATTTCAACCATATTTTCTGGATTCATTGTTATTCCATCCTCTGAGATAATGTGGCCCAAATAATAGATCTACTTATGATAAAAAATAAACTTGTGATAATGGATCGACTCAACCATCGGCTATCGACCATATATGTTGGCTAACATGACATTTTTTGATGTGGCATGAGACATGGATGTTGATGTGGCATGACACTATAATCTAACATGGCACTCTGGATAATGTGGCATGACACGTGGATGTTGACATGGCATGACAAGTCATCACCCTCTTTCCTTCATTGGCCATTGACCCTTTTCCTTGGATGACCTGAATACCTCATTGATTCAACCAATACCTAACCATCGACCGTCAACGATTTCCATTGGAGACCAAGCACATTGCCAATCCATCCAACCCGGCCATTAGTCGTCATTCATTGGTGACCAAACACTTTTCCAATATAACCGATGTGACCATTGGTCATCAACTGTCGACAATTTCCATTGGCAACCAAATACTTTGCTAATCCAACCAACCCGACCATCGACCGTCGGTTGTTGGTGATTTCCTTTGACCAACTCCAACACTTAGAAAATTTTCGACCAATATTCGATTAATCTGGGCTATCGATCTATTATTCAAACCGATATTGACCGTCGATCTACTCGACTTTGAAAACCTCTGAATTGAATCCTGGTCGTTGATCAAACCCAACCTCCCAATGAACGAAAATGCATCAAGACCATTCATTTGATCCATTTTTGAAACAACAGAAAATGAATCTCGGTTGTCGATTTGATCTATTTTCCAAATGGTTGAAAATGAATCCTGGTCATTGATCGTCCAGACCCTGGAAACCTACGAAATCCTTATAAATTTTTAAATTTATCAAAATGAATGTCAACTGTTGATCTTGAGATCGAATGCGATCTTGACTGTCGATTCATCAACTCTGTCCAAATTCCACAACAACCATTAAAACATTAAATTGAACCTTCTAAGTTGAATATATCTCTGCAACTTTGCATATTGACTCCATTAAACCTATTAGATGGTTTTGATTCCTTTAAACAAGAATGTTTCTCATGAATTTGGGGATTTCTCTCTAAGTTTTCACCGTTTTTTCCCCAAATTTCCTCAGACCAAACTCTATGATAGGGAATTTTCCAAATTCACACTCTTCTTAGATAATACAAGCCTAGTGTTTGAACTAGAGAATTTGATATCATAATGTAACATTCCCTAGCCCAATTGAGGCCCATTACATGTGGAAAAATCATGAAAACTAAAGTTTATGTTGACTAATTAATTTCGTGTACCTTAATAGCTACGAATTACAACCATAATTAACTACTGCTGATATCATTAATTTGATGCATCTACAACATTCTAAAATGAACATGAAATGCAGTTTAATAATTTAACACAATAACATATAAATCCTTCTCAAATACACATAATTCATGCACAACAATTTAACTCATAAATACAACACATAAATAGATAAAACACTTATCTTTTAATTATGCTGTGAAACCAACTGCTTGGGACGAACATTCCACCCAACCATAGACTTGTTGTTTCAAATATCAATATCAAGTCACCCTCAAGCTAGGGCTAGGAATCCACAAAAGAGAGTGGTCTCTCCTTGTCCACTCACAACTCAAAAAAACCACAACCCACTGGTTTGTCTCTCGTACAACTATATTGATTTTCCACTATGTCTCTTCCTCTTGACTTACCCGATCCAAAGAATCTACCCTCTCACTTATCATAGTCCCTTGGGCATCTAATTCATTTATCAGGGTCTCTCTAGCATAGGTAACCAGGAATCTCTCTACTGGGAACTCAAGGGAAGTCACTACTAATAAAACTAGTAGCAAAAAAAATAAACACTTATTGTTAAAGTGAAAATCACACAGGAGCTCACTCTTTAGGCCCGACAGCCCGACTCTTCAGTCTTTAGCTCCAAAAACACTTCAACATTCTCTAGAAATCGCCCTACATGGCTGCTCCAACTCCAAACTCTCTTTCCTTCTCTCTACTTGTTGTTCATGTTGAAAAATTTACTGTCTAAAATTGTTATCCATGCCCATACAAATTTCCTCCCTTTGGCTTACTTGCTTCACTCACACACTTCCCCAAGTTGATTGTACTTATCCCCCATGCTCCCAATAACTATGGGATGTGACTTCTCACACCCACTGTCTTACATGCATTCAATGATTGGCTTTGGGGACACAATAAAAAAATAGATTTTAATACATAATAATAATAAAATTCAGGAATGTGCATGGAATTAATAGACATGGATAATTTCCCCTTGGACCCCTCTTAGAAATTATCCTAGACCCTCTCCTCTCTTGTGGATTAAGTTATCCCCTATCTCTATCCATATCCCCAAGAAACAAGCATCACATTTTATTATTAAAACTTAGAAATACATTTTGTATATACAACACTTGGCCATAACCACACATTATATCTACATTAAGCATTAATTAAATTGGGGATTATAGCGAGGATGTTACATTTGAAATTAGATGATGTATAATTATGAATGGATGGTTTCCTTGTTTTTTGAGTGGACCTCCTCAAAGGCTAAGGTGGAGTTTGTACTTCCTCTTCTGAACTCTTTGAGTTTTCCTTCTCATTAGGTCCATCATGAAATTCTAGTTCTTTTTCTTGTTTAGCTTTCTTGGTATTAGGTGGTAGATGAACAACTAACTTCTTGTCATCCTCTTCTAGCCTAGAAACTATGGGAAAAGGATTAACTTCTCTAAACATAATTTCTTCTATACAAAACTTTCTCAACCACAAGATACCAAAGCCTATACCCTTTCACACCAAAACCATAGCCAATGAAGATACATTTCACTGCCTTGTTATCTAACTTTGGCTACTTCTCCTAAGGAAAATAAGCATATGCCTTACAACCAAAAACATAAAGGTGATAAAGTGAGGGATGTTTACCCATTCAGGCCTCCATATATGTCTTATCCATAAGAGTTGATGTGGGTGACTTATTGATCAATCAACATGAGGTGGAAACCACTTCTACCCAAAACATTTTCTTTAAGGTAGTTCCACTGAGAATACTTGTATCCCTCTCCATCAACATCCTATTAATGCATTCTACAACTCCATTTTTATAAGGATTATATGGAGTTGTATTATGTCTTTTTATGTCGTTCTCCTAACAAAGCCTGTCAAAATATGTAGAACAAAACTCATCGCCATTATTAGTCCTCGCCACCTTAATCTTCCTAACATTCTAGTTTTCCAAGAGATCCTTAAACGCGTTAAGCTAACTAAAGACCTCGAATTTTCTTATGAGAAAAATACCAATGTCCTTTTAAAATAATCATTAATCAATGATATATGATACAAAAAATTAGAAATTGAAGGAACATCAATAAGAGTAAATAAATTAGAATGAATGAAGTTCTACAACCTAAAATATTTGTCAGAACTAGAATAAAATTGAACATGGTTATATTTTCCATATATGTAGTGCTCACAAAATAAAAAATTAAATAGTAAAATTAGTCAACCCCTCAAGAAGATTTTTTTTTTTTCAAGACCTACCTAAATGACTAATTTTCTAGTGGCATAGCATTGTCTTCTCTACTAATAACTTCTCTCTAAAGAAACAACTCTTTTGGGTACCCAAAAAGTATGACCATCAAGAGTAGGTACAACAGTCCTCTTTGTCTTGGTTCCAATTGAAAATATATATATATATATATATATATATATATATATATATATTATGTGGATGTCTTCAATGTAGGAACTAAAAAACTATTGCACTGAACATGACATGCATCAAGTTGAAACAAAGTGTCCACATGGACACCCCTAATGACCACCATAGCTACTCATGCCATCTTACATAGTGAATTAGAGAAACCAACTTGCTCAACTGCATCATTAAGTATGCTTATTGATAGTATATTTTGTGTCACACCTAGAATGTGCATAACTATATTGATCCCCTTCACTCTATCTTTAGGGAATCTAATAAAGACTTTACCACAACCAACTATGTTGAGATGAGAATCATCATAGAGGTATACGTTCCCACCATCATATTTATTGTACACTAAAAACTAGTCCCGATGGAAAGTCACATGGATGGAAACTACAAATTCTATCAACCATGCATTTTGACATGTATGTATTGNTGAGCGGAATGGGGTAACATTCGCTACATGCAACAGAATGTAATTCGCTTACTGTAATGTTTCTTTGTTTAAATAAAAAACTTCGCTCAGAGAATGTGTGGCGGTTCAAGTCGCGCGTGCATGCGGCTGTCTATTAAACGCCCGTGGATGCATGCCGCTCGCCCTTCCCCGTGTGTGGATGCATGTCGCTTGCCCTTCCTCGTGCGTGGATGCATGCCGCTCTATGTAATGCGTGGAGGTCGTGGCGCCGCTCTGTGTTATGCGTGGAGGTCGTGGTGCCGCTCTGTATTAATCACTGAACGTGTCAATTATATATGCGCACAGTAAATTTTTAAGTATTCTTAGGTAAAAGTAAAAAAGTAAACATGTTAACGGATGGCTTTATAAATGCACGGAAGTTATGAGCAATAAATCTGGTTCATTCATTTTGCAGGACGACTAAGAATATGCCCGCATCTTGAATGCTTATCCATCAGATTAGGGTTAAGAGATCATTAAAATTAAAAGATCATTAATTCTGCCCATTGCCAATAGGTACGCCTATCGGCGTAATTAATATATATCTATATAGGCAACCAATAAAAAAGACGAGAGAGAACCAATTAAAAAACGAGTTACCTGAGAATGACGTCAGAGGTTGATTCCCTCTAGCTGACGTAAGACGAGATACGTAGCTTTTGTGATAGAAAGCATCTTCTCACAGGTGAAGCCAAAGAGTTAATAGAGAGAGTGAAAGTGACGCAATTATTATTAGGCGGAAAAGCTTACACCTATTGATAATGGACACATTTAATATGTTTTTAGTATTTAATCAGTTTTGTATGGACAAGATTAAATATTGTTGAAATATTCTTGGTCATCCCAATAAATCAATGGTTGTGATTTCAACCACTAACTTTTTACATGTTTATTTTTTTACTTTTACTTTTACTTAATCATATTTAAAATTTACTATGATGGCTACCTGATTGCCACCTCTAAATTATTAACATTTCATTTTCTAAAGAGCCCAAGTTTACCAACCACGATTTTTACTCCAACTATTATTTACTAGACAGGATTTTCCTGCCTCGAGCTTTTACCGCGTCGTATTACCCGGTCCATTATTTAATGCACATTGTTCTCGATTATTTTGGCGTTCACCAGCCACTAGTGACTTGTGGCTGTGCTAGTATTTATCCACCGAGACCCCAACGATAATTTCAGGCCGTTCAGGTCATGTGTTTTTCTCTCCCTCTTTCTTTATAGCTTTTCAGGCCGTTCTCCCGTGACAATTTCAATATCTTCATTCAAATCTCGGATCTGTTCTGATTTTTGAGGTGTTTTGCATAGTTTTTCACGGTTCTGAAATATGCTTACTCTGTCGAATGCCAATACTATGCCTTTAGATGTAGAGATCGCGATCCCGGAGTCTTCTCCGGCATTAGAACGACCGGTCGGAGAAGCAATTACAACACTGCTGACCATGTGCAGCAAAGATGGAGACAACAACGATGTAAGGTCCGATCGGAGACCTATTTCTGATGGAATCAGTTGTCTTCAATCTATTCCAGATTGTTAT
>JZKD02S1790717.1:298811-309930 GCA_000966675.3 Picea glauca | reverse complement strand
TATATATATATATATATATATATATATATATATATATATATATATATATATATATATATATATATATATATATATATATATATATATATATATATATATATATATATATAATTCGTAGGGTCCATATTACCTCGTATTCCTTCTCATTCGATGTTATACGAGGGAGGAAGTCTCAGCTAAGTAATATGAGTTTCTGAAATTTAATTACATGAATAAACATACACCTGTAGATAGATCTATTTCGAGTTCATTTATACATGGATAATTCTGCCTAGAAACTTAATTACAGAAGGAACATTTCCAGAATTTGGTCATTCATACCCTTTCAGTGAACAAAAGGAATTGTAGCATTCGTTTAGAATTTAAAACAACAGAAAGAAGAGTTACTCAACTACATTCTCTTGAGGTATTTGGTCATCTGTTATAAACTTCCCACAAACGAATAGATTATATCCATGGAAAATATTGCACTTTAGCACTAACAGATACATTACATTATATATATATATATATATATATATATATATATATATATATATATAATCATTCAAATAGAGAAGGAAAACATTAGCATATATGAACCAGTTCGCGGGAAGACAAAGGGAACAACCACGTTCCTCCCAATTGTAGAACAGGCCAGCCAAATCACTTGTCTTGTTCACCCCCTAGCCTGGCCATGAATCCATGAGGGAAAACTTGGAATTTCCTCTTCAACAATGTCTTCCTCCATCAGTAGTCTTCTTCTTTTCTCACACTCAACAATTAGTGCTCATAACAACAAGTATTCAATACTTCTTTTCCCCAGCATACTAGGCAGCGTCCTGCCTCCTCACACAAGCTATATATCAAAAAAATATTTTTGCCTAGGTCTTTTCCTTCCCTTCGGAATTTTCGCAGCTTTATAAATCCCTGATTTTTAGGGGCTGCCAATGGCCAAATCCCTGATTTTCCACTTGTAACAATCAGTCCTGAGGTAGTTCCAACATGTTCCCCACTCATGGAGTCATGGTCAGTTGATTTTAGCATGGTTGTTCCATTTGTCTTCTTGCAATAATTATAAAATATTTTGTATTCATACAAGTGTCATAGTCAAATAGTTTGTTGGGTCAAATCATATCTCTGTCCAACAGTCATAATAATTAATTGCAATTTACCAAATTCGAAATTCGGAATTGACATAAATGGCAAAAATTTTCCAAATTCGAATTTACCAAAAATGGAATAATTTTCCTAACAATTTTTTGAATTCAAAAATAATTTTTTTGGGGGATGTCACAGAAGGCCTAACCCCCCTTCCCAACATCCTCTTGTTGTAGAGAGCTTGGAGTAGGTACATGTCACTATATCATCATTGACTCAGAGCCTAGTGCAACATGGAATCTTTGTTGCATTATATTGACAAGAGGTTCTTGTCGATGACATTGATAGAGGGTTCAAAGATTCATCTCGTACAATAGAGTTCAGTGAGGAGAGGGCACAAAGACATAACAGTCGTCCATGTGAACCTCATAGATGCTCGAGTTGCGGGAAAACTTGCTATGGGCCTATTTAGGCTAGTGGACATTTGAGCTTCATGGAGGAAGTTAGTATGTTAACCATCTCTATGTTATTCATCATTATATATTGATATAGTATTCTGTGTATTTATATCAATATTTTATATTTTGTTGTTTTGTAGTTGCTATGCCCAGGTAGCATACCCTCTACGTCGATGGATGCATCAAAGTCCGTCTCCACCATTGATGCAACATTAGAGGCAACTTGCTTAATCGGTCTACCCCACACATAGGTATGTTTCACATTTGATAAATTCACCATAGTGAATTCTTTATTTTATGGCATCCTCTAATTTTTAATGTTCTTGTGTTTCTATAGGTTGTGGGACCAAGTGATGCTGAGGAATTTCCTCCTGGGATGGACAAGTCACATGCATCACATGTATCAAGTGTAGTGATAAATATCATTTAAATCTCAAATTTGTTGTATTTATGTTGTTGAATTTTACTATTTTGTACTAAAAATATAGTTCAATATTATTAATATGTATGCAGGCTATCAATATTTTTGCTAGTTTTAGTACTAGTCCTCTCCATGGGAATCCTCCCACAACTTCTGAGTTACCTTACTCTAGGCTAAGGGTTCTTCCATCACTTGTATATCTTATGGGGGTCCATCGCCCCCCACCCCCAACATCTTTCTTACTCCATGCATCCTCAATGGATGGACCCATAGTCCACCCATTCACACCACCTCTTCCATCACATCAATCCACAGTGGATGCACCTATATTCCACCCACCCGCACCACCATTCCCATTTGCGCCATCCACCAGGGCTTCCACAATAGAGGTTGCCTTGTAGCAGGTTGTACAACAGAGTGCTCCACTCGTTAATGACTCTCCATTGAGGCCCAAGATATTGATAGTGAGATAATGTGTTGATGATAAATTTTTATGTTTCATGAATGCAATTGATTTTATGCACATTTGTTTAAATTTCATGATTTGATCTTTGTAAATGACGCAAGGTGGCATCACTAAGAGATTAGGGTCAAAGAGGAGGGTAACACCCTTACAATTGTTTGTACCATTTGCATTGAGTTGTGTTATGTTGACATACAAAGTATCATTTTGTAAGTCTTTTAATACATTGTGGAAAAAAAAATGCAAGATTTTTTTTTCTTTGTGCAGTCCCGAGAGCAACAAACCATGCCTAGGCCCAAAACGACTAGAGGTGATTCTTCGAGAAAAAGAAGAAATGTCAATTTCTAGGATGCTCTTGAGGGTGTTGTTGATGGGTCCAAATTTTTCCAACAATAGTAAGGGTTTCTCCCCAGTAATAATTCCCAATTAGACCTCTCACTGTTTAGAATAGGGAACCCATTAGGATTCAGGCCCGACAACCATTGTTGGTTAGTTTCTACCGGTTGCGGCATGATCCATCAATGAGGATGAGTGATGGGTGGTTGTGCAAATGAAATATGTAGATGAACACTATCTAAATGCAGGTCTAATCTAATTCTAATATAACCCATCCTAGATAGGAGCAAATTAACATAAGTGAATGATATGTGGTATGAAACTAACTCTACGAGTAACTTCACCATAGCTAAAATGAAGAAATAAAGTCATATTACATATGCACATGAATATATAACAAGAATATTCCAAGTCACTATATCACATACATTAGCATTTCATTCTCTCAGGACATGTAATATAAGAAAGAATGATAAAACTACAAGAAGACATATATTGCATCAGAATAGTCTATAAACAAACATGCTCTTAGAACCCATGTGAACAAGAAACAATCTGCTTGAAATAGTTCGTAGAAAAACAACAACACGTGAAAGTCCTTCTCTCAATCAAAATTTGGCCCTGAGGGCTTCTCCGTATTAACAGTTTCAACAATAGTACATGAAAACTCTTAGGACAAATCTCTAATTTTAGTTGACACTGTATTCTCAAAGTAGTTCATAGGTCTACAATGTTTTAAGAGACAAAATCCCTTTCTTTGGGTTATATTCTAGTATTTATTGAGGTTCAATAAGACCTTGGGCCTTTCGTCTCCCTCGATGACCTTTCGTCTTCCAGCGTTTGTCCTATTCCTATTTGTAATGATGACCAATAAGTACAATGTTTACATTTCGAATTTGTTTCCTAGCGTTAGTGTGTCGACATGGAGTTCAGCCATATGTTTCTTGTGCATCATGAAGACTGGCTTTGTGTGTGGGGGCATCTTTGTCGTCCTGAGTTTGACAGTCGATCGTCATGGACTTTCTAGATCCCTGCTTCACACATTTTCCTACTATTTTCCTTGTTTCTCCTCCATTACTGTTACATCTTTCATTATTTCTCCTTCATCATCTTTAGTTGTAGATTTCATCATGAGAATGTTGAGTGCGATCCTCCTTTGCTCGCTACCTGACAACCTTCAACATACAATAGATGAGAGTAAATCCAAGTAAACTATCAAAAATGATCATTTGAATGAAAATAAATGGGGCATAAAATAATTGAAGTATCATTTATAGACTTCCCTGAGTTTGATTGATGGTTCCTCTACTCACGGTCAAGTTATGGTATTCTTCGAGGCTATCAATAAGGTGTCAGATATTAATACAAAAATAAGTATACCATAGCTTAAGAGATTTTCAAATTATATAACTAGGACGTTGTGTATCTTGGAAATACCTTTCCAACAGTGTAAAGAAGTCACAAAATGGACACCCAAGTCAAAAGTTATGGTCGATTTACGAGAGACAGTTCTCTTGTGTTCGGAGGAGTTTGAACTAACTCCGCCGCCCTGTTCGGAGGAAATGAAGGGAAATATTTGGAATCGTTTCGGAGGATTCAAAGGGAACTTCGCCTTAGAGGGGAAATCAAAATTGAAAAAAAATCTAAGTGTCGAATGGCAAGAGACGATGGGAGATTGAGTTCAAAAGCGTGTAACTTCCTCATACGATGTCCGATTGAGGTTTCATTTTTTGAAACGAGGAGAAAAGAGAGAAATGATTCTATCAAGATAATTGAATATTTTTTTCCATCATTTTAGTGGATCCATTTCTAATGATGGCCACGACTATCGAGGCTTTCCTGGCAAGAAATCTTAGACGATCGTTTTGGCACTTTCAAACCTCGAATTTCAATTCCGTCAGTTGCGTTAGAATCATAATGGCAGGAATCAGACAATTAACTTGTTTCAGGGATGAAAAATTCATTTTGACAGACGCTGAAAAATTACAACCAAAGACATTTTTTTAATGAAAGTTCAGTCCCGCGCTCTTTATTGCTTCATCCAAATTTAATTTAGTCTGCTACTAGGTCATATTTGATGTACAAGACCTTGATCCATCCATTAATACTGAATTACTGAATTTATAAGTTAATAGAACAAAGCTATAAATCAGCTAAAATTGCCAACTTGATCCATCCATTAATACTGAATTTATAAGTTAATAGAACAAAGTTATAAATCAGCGAAAACTGCCAACTTACTTCTAGTGCGCTTAGCACTGTCTAGGAACTTTGACCAAATTTCTCCCAAAGTGCGTTTCAGAACCAACACAACACCTGTGCAAGGCTTCCCTGATGATTATTCTTATCAAAGAGATAATATGTGGATGGTTGGCTCACAGCCTATGTGGACTGTTGGCTCAGTGAATGATCATGTAGATAGAAGTTACTAACACATTAAATTCACATATATATTGAACTTAACTGTTCTTTTATGTTTACAATATCGTTGTATTCTGTAATTTCAACTAAACTGGAAGATTAACATGGCCTCATGTTCCCTGTGAAAGAGGCTATGGTTCTAGCTTGGATTGAGAATGTGATCTGAAAAATAGTACCGACAACACGTTTCGGATCGGCGCAGACTGTCAATCTAGTGCCGAGCAGGCGAGGAGGATTGTGTCGCTTTGCCAACGACCCCCTTAACAAATTCGTTCAAATTTATATCAGAAGACCCGCCTTCGCTCATGGCAGTTTTAGCCCATTCCTTCCATTTCAGAGCATTCTTCCGCAGTTCTTCTCCCGCTTGACTCGGCTTGTCAACAGCCATTCTCATACATCTCTCGATCTCCTCTCTTCCCACGGTCCCATCTTCTCCTTTCCTCATCCTCACTCCCGTCTTCCACACATCCGCCAGGAATTTCGAATTAGTAGGCTGATCAGTCCAGACGCCCAGATTCAGAACCGGAACTCCGAACCTCAGGGCCTCCAGCGTCGAGTTCCACCCGCAGTGGCTCATAAAAGTGGCCACCGAGGGATGAGACAACACCTCCAGCTGAACGCACCAGTTCACCACCAGCCCCCGGCCTTTCGTTTCTTCGACAAAGTCTGCGGGGAAAAGTTCCCCAATGTCTTCGTGCCCCGGAGGAGGGCGGATGACCCACAAGAAATTCAGACCACTGCGCTGAATCCCCAACGCTAATTCATAGATTTGTTGTGCGCTTATAACGGTTATGCTGCCGAAGGCAATGTATACGACGGACGACAGGGGCTTTTTGTCCAGCCACTTTTGCACGCTGTCCGTCGCTTTCCAAGGATCTGCGCCGACTTGTGCATCGTGGGGATTGCGTCCGTCCAGAAAAGCCGAGGGTATGCAAGGACCTATGCTCAGAAATGGGACGCCCATTCTTGATCTCAGATACTCGATCGTCTCGGCCTCCAGTTCATAGAAGGTATTCGCAAGCACCCACGACACATCACTGAGGCCGTCCATTTGGTGGAGATAATTTTGCAGTTTGTGTACTGTACTTGTGAATCCCAAAGGTAAATCCCCCAATTTCAGTTCAGGAAGGCTGGGAATGGCAACGCTCACGCTCTCTGGCATTTGCATTGAATCCCACGTTTCCCCTGTGAGACATCATGTGTAGATTGAGAAACATATAACAACAAATACAAATATTCCATTAACCAATAGTACTGCAAATTAAAGCGATGCACAGAACCCAGAGTCGGACCATTGTTGAAGTGATGATAGATGGAGAAAACTGCAGTGCACATCGTCCAGAACAACGCGTGAGGAATATTCATCTTCTTTGCAACTTGCCGACCCCATTGAAGAAATGGATCATAAACGATACAGCACACCGGAGGAGCGCTCTCATTGGCATTCAGTCGCTGGATCAGCTGCTCCAATTTCGAGCCGTCAAAGTTGTTGCTCATATGATTGAAAACAACGCCGCTGATGTTTGTGTCGGGGGGGTAGTCTTCGGGAAGGCCGTCTGGAATGCACTCGAACTGTATGGGGAGCTTAAGCCGTTGCAGGAACTCCTTGGCTTGTGTGACTTTCTGATGATTGTAGCTGAAAGTAACGAAGGTGACTAGCAATCCTCTGGAGGCAATGTTTTTGGAGAACTGCAGCATTGGATTTATATGGCCGGTTCCTGGGTATGACAAGACCAGGACGTGAGCCTTAATCTTTTTCATCTCTATCTCCATGACTGCAGTACTGTAAGAGCTGCAACAGATTCCCGTTTATATTGGATATACAGGTTCTGTAACACGACAAACCCACAGCAACAACAACGGCCAGGCCTTCAAATTTAAATACTTGAATAGAAGATCAAATTCAGCGTGCATGCACCTCGCGTTGCGTACAAGTCGAAGGACGAGACAAGATCACTGTCCAGCACATGCTAGGTATGTAATTACGGGCAATCCTGCGATGTCTCCGAAGGGCATCCTTAGAGATTTGGGGATTCCAACGAGCTCAGAAGATAAAATTCAGCGTGCATGCACCTCGCGTTGCGTACAAGTCGAAGGACGACACAAGATCACTGTCCAGCACATGGTAGGTAAGTAATTACGGGCAATCCTGCGATGTCTCCGAAGGGCATCCTTAGAGATTCGCGGAATCCAACGGGCTCAGACCAGAGTCAATTTTGGCCTGGAGTCCATGCCCGTTGGATGCGCCAATCTCCAATTCTAAGCATAATATATGATTTACATTACAATGAACCACATATCCCATAGCTATTTTTTTTGTTTTTTTTTAATGGTTTTTAAAGTTAAATTCCCAAAACGTTGAAATCCAACGTTTTGAATGGAGATTGAAAGATATTTTAAGATTTTATTTCAGTGAAATAACAAATATTATAAGAGATTGTTACAAAGTAGTTAGTATGTGATTTGAATCTTGGTGAAATCTCTATTTTGTATTGTTTAAATTGCATTGTTGAATATATAAATGGATTTAACATCTTGGAAAATTCTTAAAGCATTCAAATTATACAGACTTAATCACTCAAATCTAGAGTTCCAATTTTTTTTAGGGGATTTTAGTAAAAATTCATGAGAAAATATGCCCATAAAACCAAGCTTTATGATCATAGCTTAGATATGGTTCATTTACTTATAAAATATTTTAATTTTTATGATATTGTTTTTATTGTTTATGTATTGGAAGATAATTTTCATCTTGTAAAGAGCATAGCTTTCAATTTGTTGTTTTATTTTTGATCTTTTTTAGATTGTTGAAAAAATAATTTGATAACTTAATTTATAAATCAATAGAGTCCATAATATAAAGATAAGTACACAAACAATAACAAAATGAAAATGATCACTTATTATAAATTTTCATTTAAACATTTCAAAAAAATGTTGATCACAAAAGATAATGTTTTTATAGGACACCAAAACAACTTATTGAATAGACTAATGCAATAGTTTAGTGGAGTTTCCCATTCTTGGTAACAATGTTAGAATTTTGAATATGTAACACTCATATCACATAGCTTTTCTCACTAATTTGTTAGGTTTTTTTTTGAATAATTGAAAGTTAGTGTTATCTATAAATTGATAATGTGACACAACAAATAAATTGCACCAAATACAATGAGTATTATTAACTTACTTCTACCCATTTAACTTTGGTTATTCCCAATAAAATAATGTCTTACTTTCAAATATAGTGAATAATCACAAGGAGTTGCATTTGAAGTATGAGATTGTCTAGATCAATATCAAGAGAAAATGAATTCTTCTTTAAATCTTACTATTTAAGTGTTTCACTTTGAAATGATAAGGATATAACTTTAAATACAATTACAACAACAACAACAAAAAGAGGATGTTTTGAGTTGTAATCCAACCCCCATTGCCTACCTCATCATTTACTTGAAACAAAACTGAATGAGTAAATAATCCAAACCCACCTCAAATAAACTTAAACTTACATTTGACTAAATAATCCAAACCCAATTAAAATAAAGCTCCAACAAACTCATATATCCAAATCTGAATCAAATATAATTAAAAAATGCAATGTATAATAAAAAACACCACAAAAACAAGGAAGCTAAAAGATACAACTTTTCAAATTATTTCATATTTCCAATTTTCAATAGATAAAAACTTAAAATGAAATAGCTCATTAATGAGCCTCATAGTTATACTCAAATGGAAAGCTGAAATAAAAAACAAAAACACCAATGCAATGTATAATAAAAAACACCATGAAAACTAGAAAACTAAAGGATACAACTTTTCAAATTATTTCATATTTCCAATTTTCAATAGATAAAAACCTAAAATGAAATAGCTCATTAATGAGCCTCATAATTATACTCAAATAGAAAGCTGTAATAAGTCTGTAAATTACACTCAAAACAACATATGAAATGTGCAACAAAAGTCAAAACCCCTTAAGAAAAAACTAACCATAACCATCCTGTGACAAGTTGTAGAGAATGTGTATGAACTTCAAAACACTGTCAAAATAACCAAACCATAAAGGAACAAATTGACACTTTAATGAATGGACCAATTCCATTTACAATTTCCATGTGCATTCACGTTGTTCGACAATTTCAGGGGAGATATCGAGTGGGGACAAACTTTAAAATTGAAAAAAAAAAAAACCATAAATAAACAAAATGGCAAGGTTGATGAATGGACCAGACCATTTCCATTTACGATTCCATTGCATTCACATTGTTCTACAAATCCAAAATAAGGGTCAACTAATAGAAATTTGTTATAAATGTTAATCTAATATAAGGGTCAACTCATAGAAATTTGTTATAAATGTTAATCAAATTTTGATGTTTCACAAAGTATCAGATAAAAACAAATCACCTCACAATTTTAGATAAACTTGTTATAAAAATTACAATAGTCTATTCACATTTTCTAATTAAAAGTTTGGCAGGAAACATAAACGCATCGAAATAAATGGATAATGGGGATGGGTGGCTAGGGTACGAAGTAAGCGTCTATATTCATACTCGCGTGTTCGGAACTAAAAAAAACTTTTGCTTCCTCCCTGTTCGACATATTTCTTCAGAATGTAATATAATAATCATTTTACCATTTCGAATTTTCAAAAGAGGGAGGTAATTGTTAGAATAAAGCTTACTTTAGTAAGAGATAACTATTACTGTTGTAACTGTGAGTTTCTAGGTTTACTATTTTTAGCTAATCAGATCCACTTAAGTCAGTGATCTGCATGCTATATATGTAACCTCCATTTGTTTGTTAAGCAATGAAAACGTTTTGTGTTGTGTGAATTAATTCTTCCCATCTTAATTTGGTATCAGAGCGGGAGTAATGCTACCATGAGGTTGAACTTTGTGTGCAAGAGTGTGTGAGCAGTCTAAGCGTGAGAGCTAGGAGATTTAGAGAGCTAGGAGATCACAGAGCAGGTCACTCTTTTCGTTGTCGTTGAATGTCGTTGATGTTGTGCCACCGTGTGCCATCTCATACCATTTGAGGCTGTAGTTGATTGCCGTCATTGGGGTTAACCATTGCTGATTTACTGCATGGAGCGTTTGCTGTTGAGGGTGCTTGAGTGTTGTCTCTCTGCTGCGTATTTGCCTTTGAGTGGACCTGGTGAGTATTCTTGCATGCATGGAGTCTGGAGCATGAGGTTGGAGCAAATGTGCTAATCGTGACGTTGTTGGTACGGTGAGGTTGCTACAGCGTGAGTTTTTTTTTTAGTTACTCACGATTTGCATGCATGCATATGTGGAGCATTGAATAATATTTGCATGTGTTGGATTGTTTGAGAGTGAGGTATAAAATTTTCTTTTAAATAAAAAAGGGGATATTTTGAATATTAAAGTGAATGCATGTGGATAAAGTAAATGCACGTGTATAAGTGAAGTTATAAATATTTTTATTAAAGTGGGTAAGAGATTTAAGGATGAAGGAAGGTGAAGTGGAAGTTAGTTCACATTCTGAAGTTGCATTATACTTCAAAGGACAATGCATCAAGCGTGCAATAGATCTCTCTCTCAAGTACGATTATCTCACTAAGGAGTTGCCGCATTCAAAGCAAATGGTCATCGAAAATATTTCAGCGTTTGGTATCTCGGTGTGGATAGATATGAAGGAAGAACCACCATAAATTGTCACTGCCCTTTTTTTCTACTTATATATGTATGTGTGGTGTGTTTAAATTTTGTTTATGTATGTTAGATATATTATATGTGTGTGAGAGAGTGTGATTTTAATTGTAATCAAATGATGAAGAACCAAATATGTAACAAAGTGACATAATTCAGGCTTGTTGTTCTTCATGTTCTTCAGAGCTATAAGAAACACATGACTGGTTGAAGTCTGTTAAAAACTGAAGATTATTGTTGTACTTCGGTGCTTCAAAGT
>JZKD02S1790717.1:282862-298761 GCA_000966675.3 Picea glauca | reverse complement strand
CTGGTAGCCCCAGTTTCAAGTACAATGTTTTTATTGGAAGTCACCTTGTGTAAAGGAATGTTGAAGACATTCAGTATCCAAATTGTTCTTCTATATACTGAAGGATAGCCGAAAGTAAAAATCTGACAGATGAAGGCAAGTTAATAGAATGCATCAATAATTGACACCTTTTATCATGGAAGCCCCGATGAGACGAGTTGTCAAATTGTCCAGTATACAAGTGCTACAATGATGGTCAGAAGTGTTTTGACTTTAAATGTGTCGATGGAAAGCTCAAAGAAGAGGGAGAAGAAAGAGCGGAAGCCGTGTGATTGCAGAGTGAGTTTCAGTGCTGAACATACAGATGAAAGTTCTAGTGTTGTAATATTTTGTGTTGTATTGTAATTTGTAAAGTAAGCATTAAGGGAGGGTGTTAGAATAAACCTTACTTTAGTAAGAGATAACTATTTTGTGTTGTATTGTAATTTGTAAAGTAAGCATTAAGGGAGGGTGTTAGAATAAAACTTACTTTAGTAAGAGATAACTATTACTGTTGTAACTGTGAGTTTCTAGGTTTACTATTTTTAGCTAATCAGATCCACTTAAGTCAGTGATCTACATGCTATATATGTAACCTCCATTTGTTTGTTAAGCAATGAAAACGTTTTGTGTTGTGTGAATTAATTCTTCCCATCTTAATTGGGATGAACAAGCATGCAAAGCATTAGAAATGCCAAAATAACAGCGGGCATGAATCGAGGGATGGACGAACATGAGAAATAGATGGTCGTCCAATGCGTCCTAGTGTTCTATCAATGCATACAATTCATTAAAAAAAAAATATTATAATAATCATGTGTGAAAGTGTAAAAAGTATGCCCTTATATTGTGAATAGGTTAAATATATTTATCTTAAAATTGTACTTATGTACTAGTTTTTATTTGAAAGTTTTAACAAGACATTACTATAAGTATTTAATTAAAGGGTATGGAAATTACTTTAGGATACCAAGAAAGTAATTATATAAATATATATATATATATATATATATATATATATATATATATTACACATATAAGATAGATTAAAATGATGTAAACGAATGTAGATGTCATTTCTTAGGGCATTTTGGTGTTTTTCAAAGTTTTATACAAAGTTCCTTGCCTACTTTTCCTTTCTTTGCCAAAATTTTGTGAAAACCTTTTATTATTTTCTCAAATTTGGGATGATATCCAAAGTTTCCCTAAAATTTTATTCTAATTGGATTTATTATTAAAAATAAACTCATTTTTCTATTTATTAAATTTTTCTAAATCAAAATTTTGATTTGTTCTAAGCTTTGTGAATTGACGTTATTGTCATGATGTTTATTAAATTTTGTAAATTAAATTTTTTTATTTGTTCTGAGCTTTGTGATTTGACGTTATTGTCATGGTGTATACGATTTATTTTTTGGAATTGTCAGTATTAATAAATTATTTTTTCAAATAAATTTACGGTTGGCCATTTTCGCTAGCTGCCAGTTAGCTCTGAACAACAATGAATAATGATGCAGTCGAGGTTTCTAACCACACTCCATTTGGATCTGAACAATAATGAATAATGATGCACTCGAGATTCTAACCTCGTTGTATTAGGCCAAAACTTTATCTCATATCTCAACACCTCACCGCTTCACCAATTCGTCACCGACTCAAAGCTTGGCCACCTCCTGCTATCGATCTAATTGTGCATTTACAATGTAAAGAACAATAGACTAATCTATGGCTCCCTAGATAGCTCTATGGAATGTAACCCAGAAGGACAATTGTTTTGTGGCTTTCTAAATAGTTCCAGTCAGACATAAATAACTCAAGCAAGCAAGCTAAATTCTGCAATGAGATCTATATTCTGGAATGAGATCTAAATAGTTCTAGTAAGACCGAAATAACTCAAGCAAGCAAGCTATCTTCTGGAATGAGATCACTCAAGAAAGCAAGCTATGCATTAATGAAAAGAATTAACAGAAATCAAATCAATACCAATACTGCTAACGTAACAGACATACCCTAAGAGGAGCCTGCTGCCAGCTACAGAGCTAAAGAGGATCCATGGTCGATTCCTATTGGTCTCCAAAATCACTGGCAACATGCTCTAGGTAAGATTTATGTTTATTTAAACCATTAGTCTATACTTCCTCTCAGGCTTCATATACCATTTGAAACTTTTATCTATTAAAAATAAAGATGTTATACATTGCTTCAATTTCATGACAAAAAATGAACTTTACAGTACTTACAACTTTGAAACAAGAAAGCACAGATTCTCCTTTTAACAACCTCTATGAATTACTTTGTTTTCCAATCGCAAGATTTTGCAGTGAGATGAAGATCTTGGCATAAATTTCTGCGCTTGTAGAAATCGTTTCTAAGGCCTTAAATTCTTGGGGAGCATAAAACTTCGCTTCGAAAATAGCCCTAGCAAAATCCTTCTCTTCAGGCTTCTATTTCTTTTGAAAGTTCCTATAAGACTTCAGGTCTACCGTGATTTCTTCATAATGAACGAACATCCAGGTGTTCATTCCTTTCAAGCAGGGCTTGAAAACCTTCCATAGGGTGCCCTCAACCCAAAAGCTTATTCTTGGCCACAACCAACTTGGTGGTCTCTAGAAGGGATTTTGTAAGTTCCTGAAGTTGTTTTGTGGCCAGACTTGTGTATTTGATTCCTTCTAATAGGTAGCAATTCTCCAGTTGTTTCTTCACTTTTTCAACAGTTTCTTCCTTCGATATAGAATGAGCCGCAGGTGATTTGAACTTGTGACCGGGGAGCAAGTGTTTCAGTGTGTAAATATTGGTCTTCTTTCAATATTTCTTGGGCGTTTTTGAGAATTGTTGTTCGCATGTTTACCTATTAGAAGGCAACGCCATTTTCACGGAATTTGATGTTAAGCCGACTAATCCCATTTAGGTAGCTGGTTAGTCAAGGGTTTATGCAATGGATATTTGTTGATCTGATACCTACCATAAGCACCTCTATCACATTGTTATCGATAAAAACCCTAAATCCCTACCCAATGTACCCTTCCTCCCCCACTGAGATTTATTAAGCAAGCTCTTCATGTTCGAAACCTTGAGCTTGGGAAGCCCCTCCGAATAGACTTGGTTGCAGGAGTCACCGAGATTTCCCTGTTTGTGTTGGGTATAGATAGGCTTCCAACTCGATGCCTCACTAGGGGAGTAACGTGACTTCCATATATATAAACTCCGCTACAATAATGTGGTAAATTCCCCTACTTTTGTTCTGTACAACCCACTAATTTTGACCAGTGAGAGAAGTAACTTCCCTCGTAGTCAGTCGTCTGGACGACCCACCATTCTTTGTCTTCTAGCCACTGTATTCGTCCCAACTGTGTTGATATTAGAACCATCCATTTGCATTGATGCATTGCGGGCATGTACTCCATGCTCATCTTCTCGTCTACTATAATACATAGTGCAGCGCCTGAGTGTATAATAGCTAAAGGAGTGGATCTCTAGAACTTGTTTTGTGCCTGGATTTGGTTATTTTCGTTTTCCCCAACCGAAAAGTGTACTTGCGTTGAGCTCAATTAGCACATCTTTTTTGTTTTCTTCTTTGTTCATTGATGTGCGCCCTCTTTCATTCACACTCGGATCACTTTATTTCATGTTTATGGACGTCTGTCCCTCTTTATGGATGAGTGGAGAACTATTTATAAGATGGTGGAATCCATAGACATTGTGGAGAATATTTATTTTTTATTTTAGTTTTTTAAATTATTTTATTTTACTAAAAACCCCTCTACCCCTGAATTTATTTGAACCTATAAAAATTACCATGTGGTTTGGTTTTGATATTTTTTGGTGCATTTGAAACATAATTTCACCATATACAGTCTCTAATAAAAAAACCTCTTTACTATATGATTAACTCCCTGATACGTGTTACTTCTCTTGAAAAGGATACACACTGCAATCTCTCTCACTCTGTTCGTGACAAGCAATGGAAAAGTAGTTGAACACCCTCAACCCCTCCTCTCCTCTTTATCAACTCATCACTCCTCACCTATTAGTACAGAGAGGTCAGAGAGAAATTCTCACAAACTTTCGATAATATTGTCAATTGGTACAATAATATTCTTAATTGGTAATGGGTTACTCTCAAAGCATTCTGTGGTTTTTATTTCTTGTGGAAATATATTTTTTCACAATCTCGTGAATTTAGAATGGTTCAAATTTGTAGATGGTGTTTGTGGTAGCTTGGTCCCTGGTTTGATAAGAAATATGTAAATTACAATGGACAAGATTATAAAATCAATCACTACTATAATGTTTGCGGTAGTTTGGTAGCTCCTTCCTAGGTTTGATAATAAATATGTAAGTTACAACGGACAAGATTATAAAATCAATCACTACTATTGTGACTTAGAAATATGAGAAACAAACACACAGTGAGGCCACGCTCACAATCTATATTTTCAATGAAGATTGATTACATCATTAGATAGGAAACTAACCTACTTAGACTGTTACCACAAACTTCAGATAACTAGACTTTACTTACGCTACTCTAACTGACGCTTACAACTGACTCTTACTTGACTCTTACTCCATTATTTCCAAGTCTCTCCCTTAATGGAGAATGGATTGACTTCTACACCTAACATTTCCCTAAACAACTCAAATTTAATCTTTCCAAGAGGCTTAGTGAAAATATCAACAACATTTTCACTAGTATTACAATACATAAGAGCTATTTCATTTGACTGCAACTTTTCTCTAATAAAACGAAACTGAGCATCAACATGCTTTGTCCTTTCATGTAAAATCAAATTCTTCGCAAGATTGATTGAACTTTGATTATCACATTTGATCATCGTAGGTTCCTTTCATTCTTTTCCAACATATTGAAGAAGTCTTTTGAACCAAACAACTTCACAAGTTGCTGCACACAAGGCTTTATATTCTTCTTCAGTAGAAGACAAAGATACAATAGGCTGCATTTTACTGTTCCATGAAACAACCCCGGATCCAATGCCAAACACATATCTAGTGGTTGATCTTCGATCATTCGAATTTCTAGCCCAATCAGAATTTGAGTAATCTTTCAACTCAACATCAGATGCATCAGTATATTTAATACCATAATCAAGTGTTCCTTTTAGATACCTGAGTACCGCCTTTGTTGCATTCCAATGGATTTCTAGAGGTTTCACCATAACTGACTTAACACACTCACAAAGTATGCAATATCAAGTCTGGTTGTGGTGAGATAATTCAAACTACCCACCATCTGTCTATACATAGTGCCATTCACCTCCTTTGAACCATCATCACAAGAAAGTTTCACATTCTCCTGCATGGGAACAGTAGAAGACTTACACTGATCCATTTTAAATCTCTTAAGTACTTCTCTAATATACTTACTCTGACAAACAAAAGTTTGTCCTGCATTTCTCCAAACTTCAAGACCTAGGCAGTAATGTAACTTTCCAAGATCTTTCATTTCAAAAACTTGTGACAACTGCTCCTTGATTTCATCAATTAATTTCTCTGCATTTCCTGTAATTATCAAATCCTCAACATATAAGGAAATCAATACTATATACCCCTTCTCATCAATTTTGGTATACAAATTTGGATCACGTTTTCTTCTCATAAAACCCTGTTGAAGAAAGAAAGAGTCTATCTTCTCATACCATGACCTAGGTCCCTGTTTTAGTCCATACAATGATTTCTTTAACTTACATACTAAGTGTTCTTGCCCTTGTTCCAAAAACCCTTCAGGTTGAGTAAGGTAAACCTCTTCCTTTAACTCACCATTCAAAAATGCATATTTAACATCTAATTGGTGTAGCTTCCAATGGTACTTTGTAGCTAAAGCAATTAACAATCTGATAGTATTCAATTTAACTACTAGTGCAAATGTTTTAGCATAATCAATATCTTTTGTTTGTGAATATCCCTTTGCAACTAGTCTAGACTTATATTTTTCTATACTACCATCTGATTTAAATTTGGGTTTGTATATCCATTTTCATCAAATGGCCTTTTTATGTTTAGGCAATTCAGTCAATTCCCAAGTATTATTTTTCATTATAGATTCATATTCTTCCTCCATTGCATTTCACCATTCATCATGTTCATTGGCTTCATCAAAACTCATGGGTTCTATGACATTTGAAATACTACTCATTAGGGCATAGCCTTTATACCTCTCAGGGAGCCGAACCTGTCGTGAAGATCTTCTCAACTGATTATCTTCCTCCCCACTTTGTGAATATCTGTCTTCGCCTCTAAGTGAACTGTGATTGTTTGAATTGTCCATATCACCGAGTCCTTCTTGCTATTGCTGTCGCGGCGGGTGTGGTTGCTCCTGTGATGGTTGTTGTTGCTATTATTTAATTCCTTCATCAAAAATTCTATTCCATTCCTCATGACTGTTATTGTCATGATTTCCTGCTTCCTGCCCATGGAAAATTACATCTCTACTTGCAAATACTTTGTGAGTAGAATGATCAAATAGTTTGTATGCTTTGAATTCAGAACAATACCCAATGAAAATACATTTAATGGCTTTAGCATCCAGTTTCTTCCTATTCTCCTTTGGAATATGAGCAAAATCCTTACACCCAAATACTTTCAAATTATGAACTGGAGGTTTGGAACCATACAAGGATTCGAAAGGAGTAACATTATCAAGACACCTTGTTGGACTTCTTTTCTTTAAATAAACTACAGTATTTATGGATTCAACCCAAAATGCATTTGAGAGATTCTTACCTTTCATCATACTGCGTGCACACTCTACCAAAGTTCTGTTTTTCATTTCAACGACTCTGTTTTGTTGTGTAGTGTGAGGTACTGTAAACTGTTGTATTATTCCATGATCTTTGCAATATTTGATGAAGTCCCCTAATTTATACTCTCCTCCTTGATGTGAATAGAGGATTTTGATGGATTTTCCTATCTTTTTTTCCACCATGGTTCTGAATTCCTTAAAGTACTCGAAAACATCACTTTTTCTTCTAAGAAAGTAAACCCATGTGCATCTCTTGCAATCATCAATAAATAATAGAAAGTGAAATGCACCTCCTAAAGACCTAGTCTGCATAGGCCTGCAAACATCAGTATCCACAAGATCTTACACATCTTTTTTTCTCCTATCGGGATTATAGGGGAATTCATCTATGTTCATCTTTCCTAATGCACATCCATCACAAGCAACATTCTCATTCTTTAACATGGGAAATCCTTCAACCATACTCTCTTTCCGTAATAACAATAAATCAGGATGATTGATGTGGCCATACCTTTGATGCCAAAGAATCTCTATTGGCATAGTTGCAGAAGTCAGTGCGTGATGTGCTTTGTTGGTAACATCAAGTTTGTATAGGCCTCCTTCTCCGATTATCGTTGCAAAATTTTGGAAGTGGTCCAACAGATCCTTCATTATGCAATAGTTCTTGAAGAATTCAACCTTCAAGTTCTGATCTGTAATGGTGGACATAGAAATCAAATTTTTCTTTATCCCTGGTACATAAACAACATTGCAAAAGTGACGAATAGTACCATTCGACAATGCCATAGGAATGTCTTTGTATCCCTTGATCTGATGAGCGCGGTCATCTCCAAGATATATGTTGGCACCATTTTGTGTTTCTTTAAAATTAACATACCAGTTCTTATTACAAGTCATATGTATTGATGCTCCGGAACCCATAAACCAAGCATCAAAATCATCCATTTCAGCGCAGAAAGCAGTGTTAGACACAAACAGCCTAAGATCCCGTGAATCAAAATTTGGGGGTTCATCAATATCATCACTAGAAATAAATAATCTGAGATCATGATTTGACGATTTTTCTGCATAATGACCTGAATGTGTTATAGGTTTATTCCTAGCCTCATCACTCTTCTTCTTATGATAGTCTTTAACAATATGCCCAGGTCGACCACAATAAAAACAACTCTTTGACTTAGTCCTGTTAGATTGCATACCTTGATTCAGGCTTGGAGATTGTCTTCTCTGTGATTAATTGCCTCTCTACTATGAACTGCCTCCTATGCCTCTTTCTCCTGATATCCCTCTCGCGGATCTCTTATTTGACCACAATGCCAAATCTTTATTCTGAGGCTTCAGATTCCCACACCTCTCTTCCTTTTGCAGCAAAATACCTGTCAGTTCTTCAAATGTAGGAGGTTTCTCCCTTGCTGCGAGACCTGTTATGAACATCTGATAATCTTCTAGCATACCATTTAAGGTAATAGTGACCAGATCAGTGTTGGAAACAATTTCCCCTATATTTACTAGCTTGTCTTTCACCTCTTTAATACGACCCAAAAATGAACTAACAGATTCATTTCCATCCATCTTAATGCATAGCAATTTAGTTTTCAGGAACAAAATGTGATTTGTGTTGCTAGTTTCACACAATGCTTTAAGCGTTGCCCATGTTTCACCAGAAGTTGTAGCTTCTCTAATATGTGGAATTATGCTATCTTTAATAGACATGCGCAACAATACATTTTCCTTGTTTTCGTTCTTCTCCCAATCTTGAATCTGTGCTACTGTCACACCTGCAGCCACATCAGGTTTCACTTCAGTTCCCTTTGCAATATTCCAGATACCATATCCCTCCATCAGTGTCTGCATCTTGAATTTCCAGTTAATGAAATTTGAGCCATCTAACTTGTTGGCTTGGTTGAGGTAGGTCTCCGCCAGAGGATTCACCATCTCTGCAAATGTCTGCTTGTTCAATCAAACAATGGATCCTTGTATCACCAACGTTGAATCACCAAGAATATCAAACTTTCATCATTTTTGATCCTGTATTGAGCAGTCCGTCGCTCTACCTTCGGATCCACTGATCCAACTCTACCTCTATTCTCAACTTTCTTAAAGAAATATAAGAAAAAACTTTAAAAATGAAATCTTAACATCAATCATGCATGCATCCACCTTTAAATCATGCATGCACCTTTAAATCATAACCCCACCTCATATAAAGCTTAATATCCAAAATATCCACCTTTTAAAAGAAACTTTATACCTCACTCTCAAATATTCAAAGCATACAAATGTGACACTCTTATTCAATGCTCCACATATAAAAAGAAACTCTCTTATATTTCAACTCATGCAAATGCATGCAAATCACACTCATGCATGCATGCAAATCGTGAATGACTCATAAAACCCACGCTTCCTCTTTCAATGCTCCAATAAAAAACAAAACCTCAAACTATAACCTCACGCTTAAAAAACTCATGATTTGCACCAAATCACCTGTACCAATTCAAATATTTTGGGGAAATATCTTTATTACATACCTCCACGAAAACCTTCACGATTTTCAAACTCATGAAAACCTTCATGATTTTCAAACTCTGCGCATTTTCAAACTCATGAAAACCTTCACGATTTTTCAAACTCCACGCATGAAAAACTCATGAAAACCTTCATGATTTTTCCTTTAAACTACACGCATGAAAACTATATAAAAATATAACCTTCACGATTTTCCTTCCACGAGCTCATGCGATCTGTGCAAACACAGGCATTTCTGCACCTCACGCTACCTTAGAGTGTGGGGAGTCCACACCTCACAATTCACTTGGGTGTGGGAATCTTTAAATATGTCCGCACTATAATAAAGAGTTGGAGTGCGGAAATTAGAGGTTTATAATTGCGCGGAAACTTTCAATAGTATGTCGTTGCACCCTTCCAGAGGAGCGACCTGCGGACTTCAATAAATTTACGCACCTCACTCCCGTGACTCTGAGACCAATTTAAAAATATGAGAAACAAGCACAGAGTGAGGCCACGCTCACAATCTATATTGTCAATGAAGACTATTTACATCATTATATAGGAAACTAACCTACTTAGACTCTTACAACAAACTCCAAATAACTAGACTCTACTTAAGCAACTGACGCTTACAACTGACTCTTACTCCATTATTTCCAAGTTTGTGGCCAGTGGAAAGTGAAGGACAATGTGACCAATCGAAATTGAAAGACAATGTGAAAATGTAAAAGCTGGCAGTATTTTTATTCACCTTTGGGTTTGGATGATAATATATTTCTGTTTGTTAAAAAAAACTATTAATAATATTATATTTCTGTTCATTAAAAAAAACTATTAATGAATATTGACGGAAGATAAACAAGGCCTTTTTCTTTTTTTTTCAAGGCTACACACTATTATTCAAATAACTAACCATGTAATCCTGAAGCATAATGTCTCGTTTTAGGTTGACTAGCTACGCTATCTTAAATTGACTTATTACTATCTTTATTAATGACCTTTATGGGTTAAAATCCTCTCAGATATTTTGGTTGCCGGTGTTACTTTTATGGGGGGACGTTTTGCGAATTTATAATAATTATTAAAGCAATAAAGATTTTTTTTTTTTTTTAAATAAGAAGTATATGTATATTAAGAGCCTGCTAAAGCTGAAGTAGAGTAGCAAAATACAGAGATATATCGGCTGCATTTACTGGACTGCCCCAACAAAGGGGAAACCAGTCCAGTCAGCCATCCAGCTCATATGTCAAATATGTCATAAGTTAAAGTAAAAGACAGTGTTCAGATTGATTATCATCTAAGTCTAAGAGCTCGATAAGACTTGAAAAAAACTAAGGATCTAGACACCTGGAAGATAGCCGATCCACATAGCTCAGAGGTCCTTTGTCCAAGGCTCTTCCTCAATATACATCGGCTGGTCTGCCCATTGCCTTTCCCCTTCCTTGTCTCGCGTGGTTCCCTCAGCGTTTCTCCCTCGTTCATCCTTCTCCCATTCCTCTTCTGTTGGTCGTTGCGCCCTGTTCAGACCTTCACCTGTTGCAGCAGTAGGTGCCTCCATTGGAGTAGTTTCGACCGGGTCCAAGGAGAGATCCGCATGCATGGAGGAGAGGATTTGGAGAAAGATCGCCACGTTTTCTTCTGTGGCTTGTAAACAAAAATGAAGATACGCCACCTCCTGCCTGAGGTCAAAGACCAGGTCGTGCAATACCATCAATCGGTCTCTGAAATGCGTTGTGTCGAAGGAGTCCGTGGAATGGTGTCCAGCCTGTTTAGTCATGTCATGTGTAGGAGGGTCGCAGCTCAAGTTGCTCAGAGGCCTAAAAGTTGGCGTGGGGGCAGAGGAGTTCACCAGGGGGTCTTGAGAGGGCCGTAAGAGTGAAATCGACGTCCGAGGGATTATGGACAAAGAGTGGAATTGTGCGCTCTGTGAAACTGGCGAGGAAGCAGCAGTAAACTCAGACTGAAGACAGGGGGAAGAACAACTGGAGGGTGAGTCAGTAGGCGTGACCGAGGGCCGACGGGGCTTCCAGGGAGAGCCCCTCCTCGGTCTTCCCCTTGGTCGAGTCATTATGGGTGCAATGAAACTGGCAGAGGGGACTAATGGCACCCGGTGCAGGAGAGTGGCAGGGACGACATCAACCCAAAGGAGACGAGCAGCGTCCAGCCTATGTTGCGAAGGGAGGATCCCTGCGAACAACAAACTGGGACAGATAACAAACATAATGAGCCAAGCCATTCAAGATTCGTTAAGAGGGAGAAGTGGGCTGCGTAAATGCTCCCTTGCAGCGTAGTAATGGACAATTAAACACTAGGGAGGGTGGCGGCTTGCCGCACGAGCCCATCACGTGGCTCCGTGTCGCGGTGGCCTGTGTCCTCTCCCATTCCTTGCCACGAAGACCGCACTAACACCCCATCTGGGGGAACATCTACCAATCCAGATTTGCAGATACACTGCTGGAGAATAGGGTGCTCTAGATCCTGGGCTGAATTAAACTGAAGGTCTGGTCCTCTCCAGTTGGTACCCAGATTAGCCAATTCATCCGCAACTTGATTCGCCTTCCTTCTGATGTGTGTGGGAATGATAACCTGGTTTGGATGCAGTAGACCTGCAATGATCTGTAATCCATGTGATAGTCTCCAGCTGGGCGAAATTCTATCCGGGTTGGCCCCATGGAGGATTCTGCGCAGCAAGCCAATGATGACTTGAGAGTCCCCCTCGACGATTATCTTTGTGAAATTATTTTTAATGGCCAGTTGCAGTCCCCTGATAAGACCCCAGAGTTATGCCTCATTGTTCATGGAATGTCCAAGGGGGCCTGCTCCTATGACCAGGATGTGCCCATGATGATTACGGAAGACCACGCCATATCCTGCAGCTCTGGGATTGCCTTTAGATGCTCCATCAAAATTGAGTTTGACGAAATCCTCTGGGGGAGGAGACCAGAGGGAAGGGCGCCTCGAAGGGATGGTGGGAGAAGGGGGGGGGGAAGTCCAAAGAGAAGGGAGAGGTGTCCAGTAGCGGAGGATGGGAAGCTCGTGGGGAGAGCAAGCTAAGTCTGCATCGGACCAATTCCTAAGTTGGAGAGTTTCCAAAATGTTGTGTTGGCATTGACGCCAGCAATGTTGCCATGAAGAAGAGGCGTTTCTGAAAATTATTCTATTTCTTTCTTTCCATGTTTGCCAAAGGATAAAGCCAGGAAGGAGTTGCCATATTCGGTTGAGGTAGGGAGAATGGAAAGCATAATCTCTCCAGTTCATAACGGTTGCGATGATACTGTCTCTAAGGCGGTTCGAGGTGCGCATGATGAGCGCTGCTTGATCCCAGATTTGATTTGTGTAAGGGAAAGTATTGAGGAGATGGTTCAGGGTTTCCTCTGCCTCTCCACAAAGTGTGCATATGGAGGGTCCCACAAAACCCCTCTTCAGGAGATTGTCCTAGGTGAGAATGCTTGAGTGAGAGACCAGCCAAAGGAAAAGAGTGATTTTCGGCTAGTGCTTAAGATTCCATATTTTTTCCCAAATTTTTGTAACTGGGGGGGGATCTGAATGAGATTTAATTTGATAGGCTTCCTGCGTGTTGAAGGATCCCTATGGACTGTATCCCCACCGAAGAATATCTTCACCAACAACTATGGGAATTTTCCATTTAGTCAGCTCTTCTTGTAGGGGTGCCAGATCGATATGCAGATCAAGGTTAATGCGCTCCCTATCCAAGTGCCAGCAGTGCCAGGTGTCCTCCATGGGACTGTTCTGCTAGTAGTCCGCTACCTTTGTCATGCCCATCCATGTAGCTTGGGTGCATATGTCACGGGCCCATTCCTTGGCGCGCAGAGCTGGCCACTGTTGCCAGGAATCTTGCCAGAATAGAGTCGTTTTTCCATTCCTTATCTCCCAGAAAGCATGCTGAGTGACCATCTGTCTATTCTTCTTAGAGGCTGTCCAAATTAAAGAGCCCGTGTTATCCCCATTCCATCGAATTAGGTTCTTCTCTGCCATGTTGGGGGCATATTTATTCCTCCATAATTTAGCCCAAATATCTTTGGGGTTTTTTAACCAGCACCACCAAATTTTGGCACTGAGAACCTTGCTCATTATAGAGGGATCTCTTAATCCCAGTCCTCATTGTTCTTTGGGTCTACATAGTTTTTCCCAGCTGACTAGTGCTATCTTCTTCTCTTTGTGGAGGCCTTGCCAGCGGAATTTTCTCTGTAGGCTTGTGATGGTAGTGAGGACGAACTTTGGGGCGGCCAACGCTGAGAAAGCGTAGATCAGGAGAGCTTGCAGAACGGATTTGAGAAGAATGAGATGAATGGGCATGTTTAAGGCTCTAAAGGTCCAAGAGGAGAGCCGTTTAGAGAAAGAAGACAAAAGGTATTCCCAGGAGGAGTTCTGGAGGGCATTGTCAATCAGGGGAATACCGAGATATTTGGACGGAAGGGAGCTTCTGTTGAAACTGAGGATGTCAGCAATGTGGCGTTGGATCTGAGGAGGCATGTTAAAAAAGAAGATTTGGGATTTATCCTTGTTGCAATCCAGACTCGAGGCATCAGAGAAGGTTTGGAGGATATCCTGAAGAGCGTTGGCCTCTCGTACAGTAGGGCTGCCCATTAAGAGAGTGTCATCCACAAACTGGCTATGCGAGATAGGGGGAGAGATGCCGTGCAGGGGTAAACCTATCAGAAGGTTGTTTTCTAAAGCAGCTTGGATGGATCAACTGAGTCCTTCGGCCATGATAATGAAGAGGAAGGGAGACAGGGGGTCGCCCTGTCTAATCCCTCTTGAGGGGGATAAGGGTCTCGAGGGTACCCCATTGATGAGAAGAGAAAAGAAGGCCGAGGAGGTTAAATTTAAAATCCAAGTTACCCAATCTTGATTGAAACCAAAATCTAAAAGCATTGCTCTCATATACTCCCAGCTGAGCTTATCAAAAGCTTTAGATAGGTCCAGTTTGAGGAGCATACCTGAGGTCTTGGTTTTCTGCAGGGAGTGAATTACTTCATGAGCCAAAAATGATGTTGTCCAGGATTTGCCTGCCCTCGACATATCCCGATTGCTCTGGGGAGATGATTGTTGGTAGGATCGGCTTGAGTCTCCGGGCTATTACTTTTGTAAGGAGTTTGTAGATGACGTTGCAGAGAGATATAGGCCTATATTTCTTGGGCCGATGCGCCTGCCCCTCTTTGGGGACTAAGGTGAGAAAAGTGGCATTGAGAGCCTGAAGGACCTTTCCTGTGACTCTAGAGTCTTCCAGAATTTCCCAGACCTATGTTCGGATCATCGGCCAACAGTAGTGGAAGAAGTCGTTGGTGAAGCCATCAGGGTCAGGAGCCTTACACTTAGGGGTGTCCTGGAGCACTTGGTCTACTTCCTCGATGGTGAAGGGTCTGAGGAGAGCTGCGTTTTGCTCCTGGGTTACAAGGGAGGGTACATTCCTTGTAATCTTATTGATAGATTCATGTCTATCTGGGATGGGCTCAGTGAGAAGGTATTGAAAGTACTCAATCAAGTTTGTTTCTAGTTCAGCATGAGAGTGAAGGGTTTCCCCTTCATCCGAGATGAGATGCGTGATCTTATTAGATTGCCTTCTCTGGATAGCAGTTCGGTGAAAGAATTTGGTGTTGCGTTCCCCATCCTTGAGCCATTGAATACGCGACTTATGTTTCCACAGTATCTCTTCCTGTCTTTTCCTATCTTCAATCTGTTGATTCACTCTGAGTTCTTGGGCTTTGAGCTCATCTGTTAGTCCTTTCTCTCTGATCTGACGTTGAATCTCATCCATTTGCTCTGTCAGCTGTTTTTGGGAGTCGAAGATGCTGCCGAAAGTGTGTTTGTTCCAAAGTTTAAGAATTTGCTTGAGATTCTTCAACTTTTGCTGGAATCTATACATTTTGGATCCCTGGGGGATCTCTGCCTTCTTCCACCAATCTTGAATATTTGCTTGGAAATTCGGGTGATCTAGCCAGAACTGCTCAAATCGGAAGGGTTTCTTCCCAGGAGTGGCTGGGACCTCCAACCATAATTGTATGGGCTAGTGATCTGAACCGGGGAGATTCAAGATAGTGGATTCCATTGCAGTATCGTCCATCATGAGAGGTTCCGATATGAGAAAGCAATCGAGTTTCCAAGCTATTTGATGCATTCCAGTTCTTCTGTTGGACCAAGTGTGAATACCATTACTAGCCTCCAAGTCAATTAGTCGAAGATCATCTATTAGACTGTTGAAGTCGTCGGAGTCTCGATCCAGTCATCTTGATCCCCCTTTTTTTTCCTCCAGGCTACGGATGATGTTAAAATCGCCTCCCACGATCCCTCTGTTGTACTGTGTGAGGCTGGACAAGTAACTCAGGCTCCTGAGGAAATCTTGTTTGTCTCTTGGAGTGGCCGGCCCATAAACGTTGATTAGATGTCCGGGCTTGTTTGAGCCGATGAGTCTATAGTCTGTTGTGATAGACCATCTGGTGGTGCGAAAGTTTTCCATCAGTACAACATTGGTGTTCTAGAGGATAGCCAATCCTCCAGCCGCTCCTGTGGCGTCAATTGAGATCGCTCCCCCTTGCTTCCAGCAATAGGGAAGTAGCCGATCAAGGTCTTCTGAGGTACATTTTGTTTC
>JZKD02S1790717.1:230496-273447 GCA_000966675.3 Picea glauca | reverse complement strand
CAAAATGGCCCCGGAAGTTAAAACCTGCTAAAAATAGTAAATTGCCAAAATTGCCAGAACACTGTTTTGAGCCAGTCGGAAAAGGTGGGTGGCCACCGATATCCACCTGGATCATCATTGAATTAGAGCCTAGTGCAACATGGAAGCTTTGTTGCATTATCTCGACAGGAGGTTCATGTTGATGACATTGATAGAGGGTTTGAAGCTTCATCCCATACAACAGAGTTCAATGAGAAGAGGGCACATGGACATAATAATCGTCCATGTGAACCTCACAGATGCTCGAGTTGTGAGAAAAATTGCTATGGGCATATTTAGGATAGTGGACATCTGAGCTTCATGGAGGAGGTTAGTATGTTAATCATCTCTATGTTATTCATCATTATATACTTATATAGTATTATGTTTATTTATATAAATATTTTATTTTATGTTGTTTTGTAGTTGCTATGCCCATGTAGCATACCCTCTACGCCCATGGATGCATCAATGTTTATATCCACCACAGAGGCATCATTAGAGGCAACCTTATCAATCAGTCTACCCCACACATAGGTATGTGTCACATTTGATAAAATCACCATAATGATTTCTTTATTTTATGGCATCCTTTAATTTTTAATGTTATTGTGTTTCTATAGGTTGTGGGACCAAGTGATGCCGAGGAATTTCCGCCTGGGATGGACAAGTCACCTGCATCACTGGTATCATGTGTAGCGATAAATATCATTTAAATCTCAAATTTGTTGTATTTATGTTGTTAAATTTTACTATTTTGTACTAATAGTTCAATATTATTAATATGTATGCAGGATACCAATATTTTTTCTAGTTTCAATACTAGTACTCTCCATGGGAATCCTCCCACAACTTTTGAGTTACTTTACTCTAGGCCGAGGGTTCTTCCATCACTTGTATAGTCTGTGGTGGTCCATCGTTGCCCACTCCCAACATCTTTCTTATTCCATGCATCCTCAATGGATGGACGCATAGTCCACCCATCCCCACCACCTCTTCCATCACATCCATCCATAGTGGATGCACCTGTATGCCACCCACCCCCACCACCATTCCCATTTGTGCCATCCACTAAGGCTACCACAATAGAGGTTGCCTCGGAGCAGGTTGTACAACAGAGTGCTCCACCGGTCAATGACTCTCCATGGCCCGATATATTGATAGTGAGATAATGTGTTGATGATAAATCTGTTTGTATCATGAATGCAATTGATTTTATGCACATTTGTTTAAATTTCATGATTTCACCCTTGTAAATGATGCAGGGTGGCATCACTAAGATATTAGGGTCAAAGAGGAGGGTAACACCCTCACAATTTTTTGTACCATTTGCAGTGAGTTGTCTTATGTTGACATACAAAGTATCATTTTGTAAGTCTTTTAATTCATTTTGGAAAAAAAACCTATAACAATGTTTTTTCTTTGTGCAGTCTCTAGAGTGACGAAGCATGCCTAGGCCCAAAACTACTAGAGATGCTTCTTCGAGAAAATAAATAAATATCAATTTACAGGATGATCCTGAGGGTGGTGTTGATAGGTCCAAACTCGCCCAACAATAGTAAGGGGTTATCTCTGGTAATAATTCCCAATTAGACCTTTCACCATTTGGAATAGGGAACCCATCCGGATTCTAGTCCGACAACCATTGCTGGTTAGGTTCTACCAATTGTAGCCCGATCCATCGATGACGATGAGTGATGGGTGGTTGTGCAAACAGAAGATGTAGATGAAGACTATCTAAATGCAGGCCTAATCTAATTCTAATATAACCTATCCCAGCTAGGAGCGAATTAACATAAGTGAATGAGTTGTGGAATGAAACTAACTCTAAGAGTAGCTTCACCTAGATAGATGAAATGAAGAAATAAAGTCATATAACACATGCACATGAATATATAACCAGAACAGTCTAAGTCACTATATGACATACATTAGCATCTCATTCACTCAGGACATGTAATATAATAAAGAATGACAATACTGCAAGAAGACATATATTGCATTAGAATAGTATGTAAACAAACATGTTCTTACAACCCATGTGAGAAGCAAACATTCTGCTTGAAATAGTTCGCAACAAAAAACAAAACGAACAAGTCCTTCTCTCAGTCAAAAGTTGGCCCTGAGGGATTCTCCGTATTAACAGTTTCAATAGTAGTACATGAAAACTCTTAGGAAAAATCTCCAATTTTAGTTGACACTGTATTCTCGAAGTAGTTCAGAGGTGTACAATGTTTGAAGAGCCAAAATTCCTTTCTTTGGATTCTATTATAGTATTTATTGAGGTGCAATAAGACCTTTGGCCTTTCATCTCCCTCGATGACCTTTCGTCTTCCAACATTTGTACTCATCCTATTTGTAAGGATGAGAAATAAAGACAATGGTTACATTTCGAACTTGTCTCCTAGCGCTAGTGTGTAGACATGGATTTCAGCCATATGTTTCATGTGCATCATGAAGACTAGATTTGGGTGTGGGGGCATCTTCATTGTCCTGATTTTGACAGTCGATCGTCATGGAGTTTCTAGATCCCTATTGTTATCACATGAAATTGCCTTGGGTATTTTATCCTGTAGGTTTAATTTTTTATCCTTTAGACTTTAGGTTTGCTTTATTTTTCTTTGTGTGATTTGCTTAGGTTAGTGTGACCAAATAAAGACTTGAGGTTTTGGCTCACTTTTGGCCCACACAGATTTTTAAACCTAGGCTCATTCTATGGTTTATGGTTTCGACTCACCTCTTTATTTGACATCGAGCATAAGCCATCCCATGATCTTAATGACTTGAAACATCACTCCATCCACTCATACTCTTTATCCTTTCCATTATCTCCCTATGTCCGTTAAAGGGGGGTCAAATCAAATTTTTGAAAAAGGCATTGCCAACTCACTAGGAGTTTCCATAGTGCACCTTTGGCCTTTGATATTTGCCATAATTTGTCATAATGAGTTGAGGTCATGATTTCTCTAGTTTTTAGCGCCCTTGTTCGTTAAAAGAGAATATCAAGATCTGGTCATTTATGAAGCTTGCTAACGGTTTAAGCATTTGAATTTTCTCTCAAGCTCGACGCTGTTGAAATCACTAGTTCAGACTAGCTGCAGACTGCACTACGGTATCAAATGTCAAAGCTAAATTAGAGGTTGAGGTGGACGTAGAAATTTCCTAACTTGTTGCAGATCCTCGATTATCAGTCACAATATCTACGTATTATGTGAGTCCTCTCAATTGCATAGAAAAGTCTTCAGATACCCCTGCCTCAAATTTTGGTAGTGCCCGACGTTGCAGACTACTTCCTCTCTCATCCATTTGCATCTATAGATTTTCTCCCACAGACTTTGCAGCCATTGTCACCTAGATTTCATTTATTCTAGAGGTCATTTAGTTTTCCTTCTGAATACTGAGTAGCTGTTCAATCACTTGGCCCTTGTGTGCACACTGCGCTACAAAACATTGTTGCTAAAACTACGCTACATATCCCTTGTTTCATGCGTTGTGTTTTTACTTAAGTTGGTCATTGCTATCTTTTGTATTCAAAGACCCATGCATTAGCCTCTTATTTTCACTATATCATCATCCATTCATCTTAAGATCTACTGACAGTGATTGGAAGAAGTTCCTACCCTTCCAAATATTTGATGACCATGGTGCGGTGATATAAAACTGAACAGTGCATCCCTACCTTCCTTAACTCAGTTTTTATTTCTCTCATTTTAAAGAAAAGGCCATCAAAATAGTCTATTGTTAAATCAAGGTGAGTTAGAGGAAAATACTGAGAGAGAGAAACCATTATCCACTATTATTTATCATTGATCTTTTCCTCTGTTTGTTTCCTTACCCCTCACTACACAACAACCTTTGATCCCCTGTCTTATCCATGGTGACACCTCAAAAGAAGAAATCTCACAAGGGAGGGAATGTGGTCAGGAATGAACCCTATGACATGCACCTGTTTGATGTTGAGCCAATGGTCAGGGAGGTTTTCCAAAGGGTTGGTTTCCTTTATTTTTTCCAAAACATGTAGAGGGGACACCATGAAGTAGCCAAACAATTTGCATTACACTTTGATGGCATTAAGACTATGGTGGTTGACCTTGAGTTTGAGGTATCTTAAGCCTCTATTGTAGTAGCCACTGATATTCCTATTATTGGTGAGAGGTGGTTTAAATCCATGATCCTAAATGCTTCCTTCTCCAAGGAATTCCTTAAAACAGACTATCAGACAGAGAATTTGTCCAAGGGAGTGCCTAGAAGCCACCTACTTGAAGGTTTTGATAAAATGATGAAGATCATCTAGAGATACTTTACTTGTGAGGGAAGGTTTAACATGTTATACCAGTACCATATAATGCTTTTGCTACATTTTACTAGTAAATATGAAATGAGTATCCCTTTCTACCTTTTGAGGAGCATGGGGGAGCATGGAGAAGATGTTTGATAGATTCCAAGCCAAGTCCAAGGCTGTGGACACTAGTGTCTTTCACTATGGATTGATCAAGATGTTGGTGATGGAAGAGTTGAAGAAGAGGAACATTCCTTGGGAACAGTTCATTGTCTTTTCCCACATGCAGTCGGATATAGCTTCTACTGCTAAGTCTAGGATGCATAGCCCTTTTCCATATACTAGTGTTTCTCCAGCAGGAACAAGTAGGAAGAGAAAAAGAAAATTGATTGCTCAAGACAAATAATCCCTCAAGGAAATTGAATAATAAGGGAGAGAGGTTCATCACTCTCCGCAGAGAGATTTTTCACCTCCCCCTGCACCTGAATTGGAAGAAGTCCCTTCATCCACCAAATCCACAACCAAGAGAGGAAAGAATTTGCATTGCTCTTCACCTGCTCCAGTAGCTAAGATCAAAATCAGGAAGCCTTTTACTAGATCATCAGCCCTCAAGGAGGTTGTTGAAGAAAAAGTCCTACCCAAGGTTTCAATTCCAAGGAAAGAGAAAGATAATGGTAAATACATTGAAAATCCTATTGGGGTAATAGATAGAGCCCTTGTGTAGTAGAAAGATAAAGGTGAAGCCATGGAGAAACATGTTGAGTTTATCAACATCAACACTCCACCTAGTAATCACACTTTCAAAAGTTTGATCAGACAACTCAGGGAGGGTAGGAAGGAGGTTGCTCATTTGAAATAAGAAAGCTTGACTGGGAGAATTAAGATGAAGGAGCTCATGGATATGTACAATAACACCCTTTATCTGGAAAAAATTTCAGCAAGAAGAGCCATGCTTCTCCATAAGTTACTTAATAATCTCTATAGGCAAAACAAAGGCTTTCATTCTCAAAATAGAAAGCTCTAGGAATAATTGCAACATTTCAAGGATGAATTGGCCCAGAGGAACTCAAATGTTCTGGTACAAGCTGCAATTGAAAGAGATGAGCCAGTAGTCAAGAAGAGTACACCTGTAGTCAAGAATAGTATCCCTGCAAGGAAAAACATGTTGTCATGATAGAGGGATGCTCTCCTGCAACAAGGAGGAGTGCTAGGTTGATGAAGTAGTTGGGGGATATAAGATCCATTTTTGTGTGTGGTCTCTTTTTGCAAGAGTAAAGTGATCAAGGAAGTATAATGTTTCCACTTATATAGGTATCTACAAGCTCCTAGTCCATCGACTAAGTTTTTTGTGCTTTTAAAGGATTGGTCTCATCACACAAAAAAAAACAAAGACATTTTGTAGCGCCATGGCACTGCGGAATCGTCTATATAGTATGTTCTACAATTTCCCTACCCGAAATGCTACAAAATCTCCTAGTTGAACTACACGGTGGCGCTATCGATTCTGCAGAATGCTACGAAATCTCCTAGCTGAACTTAACAGTGGCGCTACCAATTCTGTAGGACTATGTCAAAAATCATGCTACTGAATCTGTAGGAACATTTGATATATGGCGCTACCAAATCCACAGAGTTGTTTTGATGAATGGTGCTACCAATTCTGCAGGACCATTTGAGGTGTGGCACTACCGAATCTGCAGAAGCTATTTCGGGAGAGCGCTATGGAATTTCACACAGTAATTACATAGGATTGGCGCTACGGAAAGTGCAGACCTATTTTGGAGGATGCACTACGAAATATGCAGAGTTGTTTTGAAAAGGGCGCTACAAAATTGACTACCCAATGTGCTACTAAATGGCACTATGAACTAGCACCTGCAATCAAGGGATTCGAATTCATGACTCCTTTGGATGGTTGATGATGTGGAGAGAAGAGAGGATCACAGGTGGAAACATGAAGGCAACATACAACCCCTGGAGGATAGTTGAAAATGAAAAGGAATGCGCCTAAAGGAAGACATATCATTTAATTCTTGTTGGAGTGGTTGCCAACATGGTTCCTATTTTGTAGCAGTTTGTTAAGAGTTGTTAGTACAGGTGTTAGAATGGTAACTGTTTTAGAGAATCCTAGGGGAGGGAGGCCAGCTCGCACCTCTATTTGTTTCCTTTCCTTTTTGGTTATAAATACATATTCTAAATTATTAGTGAGGTTTGAATGGTTGAGCTGGACTCCCTGATTGTAATTTTTTTGACTAAGTAGACTGTTCTCTCGTTATGTATTGGACTTGAGAATTTTTTATTAATAGAAGTCAATTTATCCTTATATCATCTTGTTGCCTCTTATGTTGAATTACTCATGATTGGATGATCCATATGATATTTTTATGGTTGTGTTATCATGAATGTTTGATTATAATACTACTATGATTTTCTTTAGTGTTCTTTAACTTTGAATTCAAGAAGTTCTTGTGTTTGAGTTTTTCCTCCTTAGGTTGCTTGAAGACCTGATGTCAATAGCATACCTTTACACCTCCCTCACTAAGTATTCCTCCTATTCACTTTTACTCCCATTCATTGATTGAAGCCAATCAAGACCTCATTTTCTTATGCATGCTAGCCCAGATTTATGAGTTAAAACATTATTATTCTTAGTCTTGTCCATTTGAACTTTAAACACTCATTTACATTTACACATACTTTGTTGGGTACTAGGCTTATCCTCTTTGCAATATGAGGGTGATTCTTAGTGCTAACAATTGCTTCATACAATTTCCTGCTATTTTCTTTGTTTCTCCTCCATTAATGCTACATCTTTCATTATTTCTCCTTCATCATCTTTAGTTGTATATTTCATCATGAGAATGTTGAGCGTGATCCTCCTTCAATTGCTACCTGACAACATTCAACATACAATATTTGAGAGTAAATCCAAGTAAACTATCAAGAATAATGATTTGAATTCAAATAAATGGGGCATAAAATAATGGAAGTATCATTTATAAACTTCCCTGAGTTCGATTCATGGTTCCTTTGCTCACGTTCGAGTTATGGTGTTCTTCGAGGCTGTCAATAAGGTGTCATATATTAATCCAACAATAAGTATACCATAGATTAATAATTTTTCAAATTATATAACCAATAAGTTTTATATCTCAAATATACATTTCCAACGATACAAATAACACACAAAACGGACACCCGAGTCAAACGTTACGACCATTTTACGAAATGTGGTTTTCTTGTGTTCGAAGGAGTTAGTACTAACTCCTTAGACATGGAGTAAGTGTACCATTCATTAAGAATTTATCAAATAAAGTAGATGTAAATTTTATATCCCAGAAATACCTTTCCAACGATATAAATAAGTCACAAAATGGACACCTGAGTCAAATGTTATGGCCATTTTACGAAAGGTGGTTTTCTTGTGTTTGGAGGAGTTTGAACTAACTCCTTCAAACTGAACTAACTCATCCAACCTAGGATAAGTGTACCATTCATTATAAATTCATTAAATAATATAAATATAAAATTGTATATCTTGGAAATATATTTCCAATGGTATACATAATTCGCAAAATGGACATCCGAGTCAAATGTTATGGTTGATTTACGAGAGACCGTTCTCTTGTGTTCGGAGGATTTTGAAATAACTCCTGCAACCTGATCGAAGGAAATGAAGGGAAATATTATGAATCTCTTCGAAGGATTCAAAGGGAACTTCGCCTTTTGGGGAAATCGAAATTGGAAAAAATTCTAAGTGTTGAACTGGCAAGAGACAATGAGAGATTGAGTTCAAAAGCCCGTAACTACCTCATACGATGCCTGATTAAGGTGTCACTTTTTGAAAAATGGATAAAACAGAGAAATGATTCTATCAAGATAAATGAATATTTTTTCCCATCATTTTAGTGGATCCATTTCTAATGATGGCCACGACTATTGAGGCTTTCCTAGCAGGAAATCCCAGACGATCGTTTTGGCACTTTAGGACCTCAGATTTTGATTCTGTCAGTTGAGTTAGAATCGTAATGGCATGAATCAAACAATTAACTTGTTTTAGGGTTGAAAAATTCATTTTGACGGATGCTCAAAAATTGCACCCAAAGGCATTTTTTAATGAAAGTTTGGGTCCTGCGTTCTTTGTTGCTTCAACAAAATTTAATTTAGTGCATTGCTAGGTTATATTTGATGTACATGAACTTGGTCCATCCATTAATTCTAAGTTTATAAATTAATAGAACAAAGTTATAAATCCACGAAATATTTCAACTGGCATCTAATGCACTTAGCACTGGCTAGAAGCTGAAAGGACCAAATTTCTTCCAAAGTGCATTTTAGAACTAACGCAAGACCTGTAGGTGTTATGATTAACTCATATGATGGTAGACGAGGCTTCCACGATGAATATTTAGTTGTAATGTCAAGAAACATAAAACAAACAAGCTAGTACCATGTGCATGAAGAAAGCCATTGGGAACACTAAAACTTGATTATGATTGTGATCTGAAGTGAATCAGTTGAGATAGGAAATTAATGAAATTTTTTATAGATAGGAGTGGAGATTTTAATCATTGTAAATGTAGGGAGATTTAATGATGAACGCAACAAGAAGGGATCCGATCTGGGAGGGGGATGAGATGAGCCTGAAGGAGAAAGTGGGCTATGCTAACATGATCAAAATTGGAGAGAGGAATCGACTTGTCCTATATGTGCTTGAAAACAATGAGGGGTCGACATCCTTATTTTGATGCATTTGCGTCAAGAGAGGGAAACTTGTCAATGGGTAGCGTGTCAGGAAGAAGAGTTGAACCTCGTCAATAAGAAATGTAATGAAGCAAAAGGGAGAGAGTGTCATTGTTATGTGATGGAATAGTGTGAGTAGAAGTGAGTTAGTTGGTGAAAGGAATGTGCGTGATGGATATAATAATGTGACCAACTTTAGTGAGATGACATTGATCATGCAATTTTTTTCGACGATGAAGATGTGAGTCAGTGCGGTTTGGCAGAACCGTGATAGAGCGTTAGCCAAGTTCAAAGGGAGGTAAACGATGAAATGATGAGAAAACCAATGGTGTGTCAATGAAAAGGCGGAAGAAGGATGCGTGCATCGGAACTCTATGTATCAGCGTAGGAAGAGGGGAATCACCTAAGTGTGGATCGTCAGGTATAAGTGATTCGATGAGTAACCAGAAGTGGTAAAGCGAGGTAGGGTGAGGAGAACTTAGGCGTAGCTATTTTCACGAGGGAGAGAGTGAGAGGGTTCCAGTTGGAAGAATTAAAGGGGGGGGGGAATTTCTTGTCTTGGATAGAGGCTAAGATAAGAAAATTGGGAGGTTGTTGTGCAGGCACAAGAAATGGCGACACAATGGGTGAAGCCATAATCTTTGCTAGTGTTTCCTAACTGATAAGCATAAAATAGAAAGGGTCATGATATTTACTTTTTTATTTCAAAAAATTATGGGAATAATGCATAACAATTACATGAATGATTCCATCCTGGTGGGATCAATAGTGATGCTTGCATATCGGCTAGCAAAGATCGTCTGTTGTAGATGGAGGATGAATGATGATGAAGTTTATTTCCTTAAACTACGTCGACGATCCAGGTTGGTATCTCCATCTTGGGGATGATATAGGTTTGGGATAAATAAATATTTTTCACCAGGTGCTTATATAGATATCTTGTAGGTGTTTCTCCACTACTCGTGAGCATTCATAGCCTCGATGAATTCACCACTATGTCACATACCTTGCTTCGCTACCAGCGAGCGTCCATAGCCCCAATGAAGATATCTACATGTCCCCAAGTCTGTTCAAAATTTCCTTTACATTCATTCTCGACTTATTTAGTTCATGTTTAACATTTGGTGGATGGGGAAAGTGATGGCCTTTTTATCTAGATAGGGGATGACTGCTAGATTTTAAAATTTATTTGTATATTTGTTGCACCTGGCTACATAGAGATATCCCTTTTGGGTTTTCATCCTTTAGACTTTGAAACTTCTCCTTTCACGTGAGAATCTACTTAGTGTGTGGATGGTTCCTCACTTACATAGGATCTGATTTCCAACCAATATGAAAGAATGACCATTTATTAACCATTATGCTCAGTCATGGCTTAACTTTTGTCACAAAATCCCCATATAGTTATGATTCATTTTCAAACAAAGACCCTTGATTCCACTCATGATCCAGGAAAGATATGCAAGTTGATTCGTGCCTGCTTCCAGTGTGAAGGTGTTGCCTGTGAAAATACAAACGAAGGTGAGAGGTTTGTATGTCATGAAATATAATCATACATCATAAGACAATAGACATGGGGTATCTCCCCCACCTTATTGAGAGAAAAGGGGGATCTGCCATTCTCGTTGAGAGAAAAGGGGGATCTCTCCCACCTTATTCTATGGGCCAACTCTTTCAAATTGGGTTAGTTTTGTTCAACCCCCATAC
Organism: Picea glauca; assembly: GCA_000966675.3. Lineage (NCBI taxonomy): Eukaryota > Viridiplantae > Streptophyta > Pinopsida > Pinales > Pinaceae > Picea > Picea glauca. The sequence continues at coordinate 262,700 of JZKD02S1790717.1, read as the reverse complement.
TTGGGATTCACTTTAGGATCTGATCCAAGCCTCAAGGGCCCATACCCCTCACTTTCTCATAATTGTTGTGCCTCTCAAACCTATATATTTAGGTATTTCTAAGGTAAAAGAGGAAGGATTGGAGCATATGAAACCTCTGATATCAAGGAAGCTTTCATATATCAAACCTTTTATCTTGGTAGATTCATGCAAGGAATGGATTAGGAGATATTGGAGAAGTGTTGCATCGTCATCCGTGGTTTGTAATTATTCTCGTTGGGTTCTCATTTGAATATAATTGTCCTATTTCCTTTGAGCTTGTGTATTCTTGCATGTGCTTGTCTATTGTCACTTTAATCGTCGTAGATGAATTTGTTTGATCTAATCAACTAGAGTAGGAGGTAGTGGTTTCTCTTTGCCTCCTATTGTAGGTATCAAGTTGCACTAGGGAGTTTGGATATCAAGCTCCAATTAGAACCAACGAGGATAAGCTTTGAAACAAGGTGCATCACACCCTTTCTCCCTCTCTCTTTCTAATTGGTTAAGCTAAATTCAAAAGGATGTTAGTGTCCACTTGTAGTGTTTCTATCTTGGTATAGGGGTTTGTAAGCCAAGAGAATTTTCACCTGTCTGCAAGGGAAATGTTCCGTAACACATGTGTCCAAACTTTCACACCCTTAATAAAATCACCATCAAAGACAAATTTCTTGTTCCTTCCATTGATGATCTCTTGGATGAATTAAGTGGTGCTTAGTATTTTACTAAACTTGATCTCCATTCTGGCTACGACCATACACGTATGCAAGAAGAAGACATTCATAAGACGTATTTTCGCACTCATGAGGATCACTATGAATTATTGGTCATCCCCTTTGGCCCATGTAATGCTCCCTCCACTTTCCAAAGTCTCATGAACCATGTTTTCCATCCTTCTCTCCGTCATTTTATCCTAGTTTTCTTTGATGATATTCTCATCTATAGTAAAACCTGGACATACCATCTTACCCATGTGGATCAAGTTCTCAGTCTACTCTCTCAGCACCAAATTTTTCTTATGAAATATAAATGTTCCTTTGGAGCTTCATAAATGGATTACTTGGGTCATATTGTCAGCAATGATGGTGTAAGGGTGGATCCTAAGAAAATTGAAGCTATGAACGATTGGCCATGCCCAAAACCTCTCAATATATTGCATGGTTTTCTGGCTTTAATAGGATATTATCGCAAGTTTGTTAAGAATTATGGAAACATTGCAGCGTCTCTTACTTCTCTCCTAAAAAGGATTTTTTTCATGTGGAATCTAACAACTGATCAATCATATCAAGCATTGAAAGAATCCATGTGAACAACTCCTGTCTTGGGCCTTCCTGACTTCACAAAGAAATTTTTCCTCGAATGTCATGCCCCTGGGAAAGGAATTGGAGTAGTACTCGTGCAAAAGGGTAGGCCCTTAGCCTTCACTAGAAAACAACTCTTGGAGCGATATCTTGGCCAATCGATATATGAAAAGGAAATGTTGGCTATTCTACATGCTCTGGATCTCTGACATCCTTACCTATTGGGGAAAAGCTTCCAAATTAAAACAAACCATTAGAGCCTCAAGTATTTCCTAGAATAGAGGATTTCATCCCAGTAGCAACAAAAATGGGTGACCAAGCTATTTGGATATGATTGTGAGATAATTTATAAGAAGGTAAAATAAAATGTAGTGGTTGATTCTCTATCCAGAAAGTACGAAGAAGAAGGATCCATTTTTTACCTCTCCTTCATTATACCGGATTAGCTTCATGGCATGCCTCATTCTATTGTATTGGATGCAAGACCCAAAAACTTCTAGACTGATCCAACAATTCCAAGACAACTCTCTAGTTTCTCGAGCATACTCTTGCCACAATGAAGAGATTCAATACAAAGGCTGTATGTATTTAAGCCACCAGTTGCAACTTAAATCAACGGTGCTTTCTGAGCTTCATGCTTCACCCACAATAGGCATTCTGGGTGTACCAAAACCTATGAACGAGTTAAACGTTCTTTTTTCTGCGATGGTATGAAACAAGATGTATGCACCTTTTTGGATGAATGTGATGTCTTTCAATGCAACAAGAGGGAAACTGTCAAAGATCTAGGCACACTACAACCACTTTCGATTCCACCAGCTATTTGGAGGTACATTTCGATGGATTTCATTGTGGGATTAGATAAATCTGGCAATACGTCAATCATCATGGTGGTAGTTGATATCCTTTCTAAATATGCTCATTTATGTCCTCTTCAACACCCATTCCCAACATCCAAAAAGGATCATATTTTCATGGATCATATTTTCAAGCTTCATGGCATGCCTGATTCTATTGTATCTAACAAAGATTCCACTTTTATTGACAATTTTTTTCAAGAACTATTCAGGCTCTAGGGAATGCAAATACACCTAAGTAATTATTATCACCCATGGACTGATGGCCAAATTGAAGTTGTAAACAAGTGTTTGGAAACATATTTGAGGTGTTTTTCATATGACCGAGAACATCATTAGGATCAATGGTTACCCCTAGATGAATGGTGGTATAGCACATCTTACCATACTGCTACCCACATGACTCCTTTTGTAGAACTATACAGAAAAAATCCCTCGTCAATTTTTTTGTACATACCAGGGATCTCGAAGATTTATGAGGTTGAAAAAAATATTACAGTTTGTGCTGCCATTCTTCGTGCTCTCAAAGACAATTTGGTCATGGCTTAGAATCGTATGAAATAACAAGTAGATCAAGGACGCTCAGAATGGTAATCTGCTACATGAGACTAGTTGTTTCTTCGTCTACATCCTTACAAGAAGACTTCACTCAAATTTGAACATTGTGAAAATCTTGCTCCCAAATTTATGGTCCTTATACAATTCTCAAGTGCATGGGACCAATGGCCTATTAGTTAGCTCTCCCCAATCATTCTAAGATCCATCCTATTTTTCATGTCTCTTGTTTAAAGAAGGTGATTGGAACTAAGTTCCAAACTCAAACGAATCTTCCAGAGTTGGATGTTGAAGGTTCCATATGGTTGCAGCCACAAGCAATCTTGTACCTGCGTGAACATCGTCTTCGTCAGCGTACCATCAAGGACGTGTTAGTGTAGTGGAAATATACAACTCTAGAAGATGCCACCTAGGAGCCAACCACTATTCTATATAACTTTCCTCATCTCAAGCCTTGAGGAAATGAATGTTTTTCAAGGGGGAGGGAATGTTAGGGACCTAACCCCCTAACCTGTCATTTAGGTAGAATAATATATTTCCATGTAATAAAGGCCGATACTAGTTAATAAGGCCTATTTAATCAATATGAACAAGTCAATGTAACAAGACCTAATAGAAGCTTCCGCTTCTAGAAAGATCTTCCTCTAGAATGTTCTTTAGAAGAAAGAATTAGTATAAATAAGAGTAGAAGGTATGAGAGGGTATTGTATTGAGAATTATTGTAATATAGCTATGCTCTGCTATAGGTTTCCCCCTCTAAGAGAAAAGTTAACATTGTTTACTATCAATAAAGGTATCATTCTAGTGTTGTAGATCCATCTATTTTGTTGTTTCGTTGTTATTCTCTACAGTATTTCTATTTTCTATTGTTGAATCCACTATTATTCACTGCAATAATTGTTCTTATTTATATTATCATAGATTTGGTACCTAACATAGTTCCCTCCAACTTTATCGATAGCCATCAAACAAGTATTTTTTGCACAAATTTATGCCAACTCCTCCATTACATCCGAAGAGTTCATATTATCTCCTATGATGTATCATTGAAGTTCCTTCCTTCTCTTCCGATGAGTTTTGGAACTCATTCTAACAAGTGGTTCAATGTGTATCAAATACTTTCCCACCACTCCTCTGATGTATCATAGGAGTTCCTTCCTTCCCTTCCGATGAGTTTTGGAACTCGTTCTAACAAGTGTTTCATAGTGTATCAAAGACTTTCCCACCGAGTCCTTCGATGCAAGAGGACTTGCCACCAACTTTGTTGATTTTAATCTTTCCACCAACCTACATTTATTTCACAACTCACAAAACTTATAAATAAGCTCTTGACCACATGGTTTTAGTGTTTCATTGATCATCGAGGAGAGGAAAGTTAGCTCCAAGTGAAAGAAATTCATACCCAAAGATTTATTTCCCTCCACCAACCATCTTCTTCCATGTGCTAGTGAATTTACAGGTAATCCATACCACGACCCCTCTCTCTATCTCTCTTTCATACGACTTACCAATATAGGATTAGGGTTTTCACAATTTTAAAAAGAATCAACTCTTCCCAAGTCGTCCTATATTCCCCCTTTTTTGTTTTGTTTTGAACACCTTGAGCCCTTTCAACTTACCCTTATGCCTCGAATTTTTTTTTATGGTTGTGCTTCACCACAATCGTAAGGCCACCAAACAATGCTTGCATGGTCCTGACCTCAATCCTTCTAAACCAATATTGGTTCTTTTTCACAGAGCTGGCCTAGCCTCAAACTTGATCGAGGAACTATCCACAGACTTGAATATACTTAAATTTCCTTCAAACCCCTTCAACAAGAATGACCCAACCTCTTGCTTTAACCAAACCCTCACATCAACACTTATGTGAGTTTCAGACAACTCCCTTTGTCTTCGAAGATTGTTAGATGACCTTCCCCCACTTCCATCGAGAGTCTTCTAATTAACTGGTCCGATACATCTTGACATAAATGTGGTTTATGCATAGACCATTCAGAGTATTTCTTATCAACCCTTCTGATGCATGAGAAAAGTTTTTATCAGCTCCTTCGATACATCAGAGGAGTTAATACTAACCTGATTGGTTCTTAATGACCTAGCTTCTTCATCGACAAGCCTAACATTGAATTTCTAAACACTTTAGAAAAGTTGTTATGAACTTTGACTATCCCATCAATGATCTTCCCATCAACTTGTTCGATCTACACTAAATCCTATATGAACCTTTCACATTAACTCTTTCGATGGTATTGAGAGGACTTGTTACTAACTTCTGAGATTTTCATACCAATTCATCAGAGAAGTTGGCACTAACCCTTATGATAGTCATCATAACAGTTTGTAATAACTGCTCTGATTTTGTCCTTTTAAGAATGTTTTGAGCCAATTTCTTCTCTAAGTCTCACCTAAGTGCTAACTATGCCTGCTATTATATTACTTTCTTCATTGAATGATGATCTCCCACCCAACATCATCTCAAGTGAATCCTCGGGTATTGGAGGATACTTAGACATATTGGCTTATGCATAAGTTATGTTTTTCTTTACACTAATCTTATCTTTACTTTGCAAGTTCAGGCATGTCTCTGAGAAAGAAAATGACAAGTAAATAACCTCCCACCAAGTCCTCTAGAAGTGGCCAACAAATTGAATATGAACTAAACATTGTTGGAGCCATGTATTATGACAACTATGGAGTCCTAGGCAAGGAAGGGGGTGCACATAGATGGGGTGATGTGTATTAGATGTTCGAAATCCATAACTTCTCCACTGTTGTCGAAGACTAGGATGAAATGAAGATATTCAAGAACATTAGAAGTTCTGGAATATTCAGAGTACCATCCCATGTTGTTGTGTTCCCTTGCATTGACACCATCGCATGGATACTGAAGCACATATATTTGGGGAAAATATATGTTTGTAATTCTAGAAGGGATCCCATAGCATTGTTTTGTCCTCAATACGTAGAAAAAATCTATCATATCGAGAAGAGGACTAAGAAGATCGACAAAAAACTTCTCATTGATTTATAACACACAACCAACGAGCTATACCCTAGGTTGTGCAAGCTAGACAAGCAATTTAAACATAGACCCAAGGGAGGGTACCCTATGACTGTGCTAAGGAGGCCTTATTAGTACATGGTATCCATGCTATGCACACTATATAGGGAGAAATATTCCTCCAATTTCTCTATGTCACACATGCCACTGATTTATTAATATGCGAATGAAGGATTATCATTTAACTGAGATGACATTTTATCGTGCAACTTGACAGAAGCCATCACTTCAATTGTAGAAGCTCAGCCTGTAACTTTTCCAAGTTTCCACATGTATTCATACCCCATGGAAATCATGTGCATATCCCACCAATAGCCAAAAATGGGGTGGAAATGGAAACCATTAGACAAATCCATTCATATATACTAGAAAGTCCTTTGGGAACACAAGTACGGGATGAAATACTAGAATATTTTCGAGCACTTTTGGGCTCCTCTGTATGAGTTCAGATTGTGTACACCAGTCCCATGTATGTTTAGCAAAGTGATAACTGTCATAAAAAGGATCGGAGATTAGTACCTTATGTATCATGGTACTTATATGAGGGTGTACGGTGCCACAAAATCCCCCCATCTCCTCCCTCAGTTTGTACCAAACAAGCTAGTACTGAAGAGGTGGCAGATAAAATAATGATTCTTTGAGTAGGAGGAATGTTTTACCGAGGCAAGAAGGAAATATGGTCACCTCTCCCACTATACATTGGTGTCTACTCATTTTCGAACACCAAGCAAGCATAGAAAGAAGTAAACACCTTGCTCTCAATCCCTCTAATTTATCGTCTTCATTTAGATAAGGAATATGTTAAATTTGACATGGCTATGTAAAAAAATAAATGAGATCAATTTATCTACAACATGAATTACCTCACATTAACCAATGACTATATCACTCCATGAATGTTGTATAATCTTACCATAGAGCACATCTTCCTCACAACTCCTAACACAGAGATTTCATACCAAAAAAGACATTGAACACACAATAAAAACCATAATGCATAAAGAGTTCGTTCTGTATTTGATAAAAACTCCATGAAAACACACACATATACTTTCTATAGATCAATGGATCTCTCAAAACTGGATCTAAATTGAATAAATACTTATCTAACCAAATATTCTTACTTCTCAACTTAATTAATTATTTGTGAACCTCAAAATCTGCGAACTCTTCATTTATTTTTAAGAAGTTTCAATCCTTCAAAGATGAGTTTAAATTAATTTTTGAGGAGCTTGATCCCATTAAATCGCGGGTAATCAACATTGGCTGAAAGACAACCTCGTTGGGTTGAACAAACTTGAGGATTTTGTCTTGATGGTGTGGGTTGAACAAACGTGTGGATATAGGAGAGGAATGTGATTTTCACTATAGAAATTTAATTATTTTCTATTGGACCTATATTTCTACTATCCACATTACAACATTATGCCAGGAAGATCCCTACGTTGGATGTAAAGATTTGTTTCTTAAAGTTTTCCTTACTGGATAGAGGAATCACCACCTATGAGTTCTTGAGTAGTTTCTATGTGGTCTCGCTATTAAAAAATATTTCCATTAATGAACTTATTGAGGTCGTTAGGAGTCTCATTCATAAAGAGACCACACAATTAGGTGTGGTTTATTTAAAGTTTAGGTTTTCTGTTTTCAAGGGGAGATAGGTTTTCAGTTTTCATGGTTTGAAATTTTTCTTATTAAATATTATACAAAACATTAATTGTTTATAATTTAATTTTTATTATAGGTTTCTTTCCTTTCAATGTATTTTTTTTATTCCCTATTCTAAATTTTAAATTTTTAATATATTTTTCAATATACAATTTTTTTCATTCTTTTCATTATTACATAACCTAAGTTCTAAGTTTGTTATTTTTCAACTTTTTTAATGTCACTGCGTTAACATTTGTATTGCACCCAAATTTGAATGGCAAGACTTTAAACTAGTTTGAAAAATATTACCATCGTCTCCACCACTTGCTCTTCTTCCTCTTGCTCTTCCTCCTGCATTTGCCATGCATGCACACACATGACGTTAGATCGTAGTGTACAACTATTATCCATTTCATAATTTTTTTCCTTTAAGCTCTACATCAATATCATCGGTGTCATTTGCGGTGTATATGAGAAGGAACTCATAACCATCGTAGCCATGGTAGTTGAGAAAGTTATGCATCCAGAAAGCCATACGAGTCAGATGCACCCTGTAGGTGTGCATGGAAGGTCACCTTTCTTTTTCTTTGAAGGTCTATAGCGGTACACAACACAAAAATATTCAACCTCATTCCCTGGTAGTTGTTTCTTATTTCTATGCACATTTAAAACATCCATATAATTATTCCAAGTATGGAAAAAAATAGAGAAAAGCGTTGAATGAAAAAAATGTATTATCAAGTATATCACACCTTTGTATATAATTGCAGTTATATACCTTATGAAAGGGTTTTTCTTATGTCTTTAGTGCTTGTTGTAACAAGTTCCACAAAAACCCAGTAATGCCTAATCCTCATGGACAAATCAAGGAGGATCTTGTAACCCATGACGATTAACCTTAACAATGGCTTATCTTGAATGAAAAATTTCTTCAAAAATGAATCAGATAACATAGGAATATATTGTATGAATATCTAGTTATATATTGCTAGACCTAGAATAATAATATTTTCAATCTTTTCAGGTTTCCCATGAAATTTCTGTTTCTATTATCATTTATTTGTTTGTATATTGACCTATTAGATGTCATCATTTATTTGTATCCGAATGCACTACACCCCTTTCCTGGTAGTCGTCGGTAGCCGTAACTCCACCTCTAGGAACAACACATGAATCACTATAGCAATCCTTACTTGGGATATTGATTGGTCATGCTTTTCCAGATTTCTCACCCAACCTTCCTATACTAAGCTCAGTCATTATTAGGTTTGTTCATGATGGCGGTGAGCTTATCACCGACCTTTATAATAGAGCTGCTTCCTTATTGTTATTTATAGACATAGAGGATAATGAAATGATAGATAATATCATGTAACTAGAGAAAGAGAACAAAAAAGAAAAAAAAGTGTATTTAGAGATAGAGAGGATAATGGAATGATAGATAATATCATTTAACTAGAGAAAGATAACATGAAAGCAAATTAAATATGCATTTCTTTCAGTAATGCATTCTTTATTTCGATTATATTCTCTATGTAATCGTGCTCTTTATCCATATTCTTTCTAGCTATAAAGGTCACTCTCCCCTCATTGAATCAATTGTGATGGATGTTGAATTCATTGATGGATTTCGATTGATACGCTACCATTTCTGTGGCAATCTATTCTCAAAAGTAAAACCAAAGTCTTATCTAGAGTTATCCCATTAACTGTGGAAATAAATAGAGGATCACCTACTAAGAGAGGGATCAAAATATATGTTCCCGACTTCTCTATATCCCTGGGACAGAGCATAGCACTTGCAAAAGCAGTGAAAAAGAAGATGATGATGGAAATGAACATGTAAAAAATAATGTTCATCATTGAATCTTCACCGAATAAGATATAAACCAAAAAAACCAATTTGATATATACTTTGAATTCTATGTTTTACTGACCATGTTGCTACTTGATTCGATGTTGGTGTCTCTTGTCTGGATATCCTGAAGTAATTCAATTGTGATCAAATACGAGAGCTCTTCCTATAAGAAAGTTGAATCATGGAGAAAGGATGTTGAAGGAACTCGTACGATTCCTTTTGATGAATGTCTGGGAATAACATGGAAAACCCTTGTTGATCGGTGCTAACAAGGAAACCAAGGCAACCAAATGTAGTTGGCGTCCACAGATTTAACTTCGAGATAATTACTTGCACCGACCTTCATTAACAATTCCACCAAGGGACTTCCGCAGAACGCCAAATTCAGCCCCTCTATGTCCAAATTGAAGTCTCTGGAAGGCCCTAAAGGTTCCAAGCCAGGTTTTGAGAGCTCAAAATCTGAGTACAAAACTCAATGAGTTACAGGTTCGAGTTCTAGGTCCTCGCCGTCGGGTGCTCTAACAGGTTTTGCTGAGTTGTTGATTTTAGTAAGACCCACATTTATGAACCTCAGCGACCTCTGCACACTAGCATTTATGAACTGTCGTTTCCTCGACAATAAGAGTTCATTTTTAATAGCCAATAAGATCATCTAAAAATGTTTTCAAAAAATTTCAAAAAATAAAAAAATTGTATTTATAATGTCAAACCTTGAAAATCGCTCACAAATTTTTAGTCAACCATTGTATTAATAGGCAGGCAACAACTTATCGAATGCTATTGTCCCTCCTACAGCGACTAATAAAAACATAGAAGTCACAATTTTTTGGGAAGGTTTAAAAGTTTTATTTCATATATTAGGGAATTAGTGATAAGATTGCAAATATTTAAAAAATATAAATATTATGATAACCATCTAATATTATTGGAACTTTTATTAAGACACTTAAAAACACATATAAAAGTGTTTATATGATTCATTGTTCATGTAACTAGACACACAAACATTATAGTCAAGTTGTAACCAAAACAAACACATTAATGTGTTTATGTTAAATGTTGTTCCTAATAAGTATAGTTATTTATATTGGATTGGTATATTATTTTTCATCTATCTTAATACTTTTAGAGTGGAAAACATTGGAGAAATCAACTTGCATTGTAATTTTAGTGACAAGTCCTAGTTTGGAAATTTGGGCTCCAGAGCCTTTCAGAGCCATTTTGAGGCATTAAAAGGTGTTTTTTGGGGTTCTGGTGTCCAAAATTTCTGCACACTCTTATCATTGTTCTACACTTCAAGACATTTCCAACGGTGCAGACCATCATAGTTTGTATACAAACCTTATGCGTCTTGCAATTTGACCTATCATGTTGGCCACCATTGTACGAGAGGATGCCACGTCAACCCCCATTACTCATTCATATGGGGCTAGCCACATGAGGAATTTCAAAAATATTCTATAACGTTCAAAACCCTAAAATTTTTTTGGGTTGTGGAAATAAAAAACCTACCCCTAGATGGCTATCGGGCTATGTTAAATATCGGGCCACTAGGAGGAGAAGGGGTTCCATTCTATGTTATTGTATTTTGTTCCATAGCAGAAAAAAACAATTGGGAGTGGGAAATTAGAGAACATAACAAAGAGGGTTAATGTTCTATAGTAGTCGAACATGACGCGGGTCTTAGGAAACTCCATAGAGAGTTCCTTCTCCTTTGTATTTGCATTATTTTCATACCAGAGAAAAGAGAGCAGAGCAACCTCACCTTCTAGTTGGGTTTTCTTCCACAAGGGTTTCCTAGAGAAAATCTTTGTGTTATTCGTTTATGGTGTGTGATTTTATTTTACTATTCTATATTTCCCACATTTTATCTATTTCATGCATAAGAAGAAAATCAATAACTAAATATTTTGGAATCGAAAGGAATTTAACCTTTATAGTGTAGATTTAAGTTTTATTTATCAAATCTATTGTGAAAAACTATTTGTTAGTGACCTAACCCCTCATGTAGGTAGAATAATATATTTCCACGTAATAAAGGTCAATATTAATAAGGCCTGGAAATAAGGAAGAATAAGTCCAATGTAAGAAGACCTAATAGAAGCTTTCGCTTCTAGAAGGATCTTCCTCTAGATTGTTATTTTAATAGACATATTTAGTATAAATAGGAGTCGAGGGTATGAGAATTTATATCTTGGATATTATTGTAATAGATCTCTTCTCTACTAGAGGTTTCCCCCTCGAAGAGGTAAGTGAACATTGCTCTCAATAATGAAATTGCTCTTTCTGGTGTTATTCTAGTATTATTTTGGTATTATTGTGGTGTTGTTATAGTTATATCATTTTTTATCTTCCATTTCTAGCTAATTATTTATGTTCTACATACCATTTTATATCTGGAATATTACAAGTGGTATTAGAGCACCTTCCTCGGCAGAAAATTGTGGGTTAAATGTTTTTGAGGGTAGAGACGTATTCTCACGACTTTAAGCTACAAAGATTTGTCGTTACGTGCATAAACCCGTGGTTGGGGAGTCATACATGCAGGAAATACAAGTGGTACTTAAGCACACATCTATTGTCCACCCTTGTAACCCCTGTTGGTACCCCTTCGAGTGGTAGCGGATCAGACAACACCTGTATACGGATTGACCTAGATCTTCTAAAGCCCTCCATAGATAAACCGATCGGTCGCCTAACTGCTATAGTGCCATCAAGAACAACACTCAGAAAGATACTCTCTAGTACCTGGGTAATCGGGTAGTACGACTAAGGGCACAATATAGCATCCTTAGTTGGTGACCTGAGATATTGTGTTGAGTACTACTATTGGACCTCGCATGTATATAAGAGAGCTATAGCACAAGGCCAATCCTTGTTTGTAGAGCCCTTGAATACCCTAACCTTTTGGATGGAAACAAAAACAGAACAGACAAGATCTATTGCCGCACAACTATGTCTCCTGCATTCGGGTTGAGAAAGTACTAAACATTTCTTCTTGTCAAGCATTTTGGCATTTCATCACTGCAGTATTCTTCATATCAGAGTATAACTCCATAGGAGTAGAAAAAAAAGTTTGGATCTTGTTGGCACCATTATTTGAGACCTATCCTGTTAGATTTCTCTCTTCGCCCTTATCGTAGTCATAACTATCATTTTTCAACAATTGTTTTCCTCGTAGACTCGACACACTTCCAACACCCTTATTTGGGCTTTACCCCATTAAATTCAACTCATTGCCCTGATCATTGTGATACACTTCACCCATAACATGTTTTCTGTGTGGTCCCACCCGCCCCTTTTCATGTTCCCTCTTCATCATGGCCCACACCTGTAGCCAAGACTTGGAAGCTCGCTTCAATGCCTTGCACTCTAATTTCACAGAAACCCAACAAGAAGTGAGACAAATCAGTGCTAATATTTCCACCATCAATAAAAACACGCATTCCTCCATGACCCCCAAAATAGAGGACCTCAAACAAGACCTTTCTACCCAGCTTGAATTCGTCACTACGATGATCTGTGCCAAGCTGCATATCCCTGCATATCTTCCCTCATCTGACCCACCTTTGCAAACCGAAGGTGAAACTTCCTCTCAATCCCAGAATTTTTAGCCCCATCACTTTTAGCGTGACCTACACCTTCCACGTGTGGATGTGACCAAATTTGATGGCTCAGATCCCATTGTGTAGGTAACTCAAATGGAACATTATTTCTCTTTGTATGGCATTACAGATGAGCTAGCCAAACTCCGGTATGGTGTTCTCCATCTGGATCAAGAAAATTGGAAATGGTGGAAATGGAGAAAAAATGCTCGCCAAGGGTATGTGGCTTGGACACACTTTGTGGAAGAGCTTTATGAACACTTTGAAACTGACACCAACCATTTAGGCTGATTGACAAAGTTGAAACAATCTGGCATAGTGGAAGACTTTATAGTCGCTTTTGAGCGATTGGATTTTCGTACAGAGGGCATGTCTGATGCTTTTTTCCGAGAATGTTTTATAAGTGGCCTCAAGGATGAGATTCATTCCCATGTCCTCATGGATCGGCCTCAGATTTGGGTGGACGCTACTAAAATATCTAAGCAAGCACAACAGGTTGCCTCTTCTCAAAATAGAAAACCCTCCTTTATTCCTTGCACTAACCCAGTCCCCCCGAGTCCTCCTTCTACTCCACTAAAAATCCAAAAATTGACTAGGGCCAAAATGGTTGAACACCAAATCAAAGGCATTTGTTATAACTGTGATGAAAAATATTTTCCTGGGCACAAGTGTAAGGAACAAAAACTTTTTATGTCCATCTCGGAGGATGTTTCAAAACATGATATTGAGGCTCCTCCTGTGTCCGTGTCACTTGAACCCATTGACATGACCTCTCCCCGAGATCCTCCCAAAGTAGAACCAGTTATTTCCCTAAATTCTCTCACTGGATTCTCTTCGCCCCAAACCCTCAAGCTATTTGGTTACATTAAGCATAGGAAGATCGTCATTCTTGTTGATAGTGGAAGCACCCATAATTTTATTCATCGTTACAGTGTCTAAGAAACTAATTTCTATATCCGTTCCATCAATAATTTTGAAATCATGATTTCCAATGGAGGGTCCATGAAATGTGGAGGGAGTTGTGAAAGTGTGTCTCCAAATTGGTGAGTACCACCTGAAATACCACATGTTTGCTATCGACATGGGTGATTATGACATTGTGTTGGGTGCAGAATGGCTAAGGACTTTGGGTCCCATTCTCATGCATTTTAATGAATTAACCATGAAATTCTACCAGGAGGGCCAACAATATAAGTTCCAAGGCATCATTGTCGGTTCCCCAGAGACAATTAGTTCCCATCGCATGGAAAATATGCTCAAAAAAGGTCACTCTAGCATTATTGTCCAACTCCATGTCATACAAGCCACTGAGACACACTCTGTGTCGCAGGAACTCCAATCCATCCTCTCGAAACATCAAGTGGTTTTTTTCACTCCCCAGGGACTCCCTCCTTCCTATGGTGTTCATGATCATTCCATTCCCCTTGTCCCAGGAATCCTTCCTCCCAATATACATTCCTATCTTCATCCCTTTTCCCCAAAAAATGAAATTGAGAAAATTGTTCAAGAAATTCTCAACGCAGGTGTTATCCGCTCTGGTACGAGCCCCTACTATTCTCCTATGGTCACGTTCCTTAAGAAATAAGGTTCTTGGCGCATGTGTCTTGAATTATGCACCCTCAACAAACTCACCATTAAAGACAAATTTCCCATTCTTGTCATTGATGACCTCTTGGATGAATTGAGTGGTGCCCAGTTCTTTACTAAACTTGATCTTCGTTTTGGCTACCACCAGATCCATATGAACGAGGCATACATTCGTAAGACTGCATTTAGAAATCATGAGGTCCACTATGAGTTTTTGGTCATGCACTTTGGCTTGTGTAATTCTCCCTCCACTTTCCAAATCCTCATGAATCATGTCTTCCATTCTTTTCTTCGTCATTTTGTCTTAGTTTTCTTTGTTCATATCCTCATCTATAGTAAAAATTGGATAACCCATCTTGCTCATGTGGATCAAGTTCTCCATCTACTCTCTCAACACCAACTTTTCCTGAAACAATATAAATGTGCTTTTGGCACATCAAAAGTCGAGTACTTGGGTCATATTGTTCGCAAGGCCGGTGTCAAGGTGGATCCTAAAAAGATTGAAGCTATGCAAGATTGGCCTCACCCAACGAATCTCAAACGATTGTGTCAAATTTTGGGTTTAACATGTTATTATCGCAAGTTTGTTAAGAATTGTGGAAAGATTGCAACACTTGTCACTGCTCTCTTTAAAAATAATTCTTTCACTTGGACTCCGACAGCTTCTTAGGATTTTCAAACCTTGAAGATGGCCTTGTGCACCACTTCAGTCCTGTCCCTTCATGATTTCACAAAGACCTTTTTCCTGGAATTTGATGCTTCCAAGAAAGGAATTGGTGCAGTCCTTATGCAAGAGGGTCAACCTTTGGCCTTTACCAACAAACAACTGTCAGAGAAAAAATTGGGCAAATCAATCTATGAAAAGGAAATGTTGGTTATTCTACATGCCATGGATCTTTGGCACCCTTATCTATTGGGGCAACGCCTCCAAATTAAGATAGATCATCAAAGCCTCAAGTATTTTCTAGAACAACGCCTTTCCTCCCCAGAGCAACAAAAATGGGTGACTAAGCTCTTTGGATATGATTATGAGATCATTTACAAGAAAGGAAAAGACAATGTGGTTACTGATGCACTTTCTAGAAAATATGAAGAGGAAGGGTCCCTTTTTTCTCTCTCCTTCATTGTACAAGATTAGTTCCAAGTTGTTTGCCATGAATGGCTACATGATCCCAAAAGTTCGCATCTGATACAACAATTGCAAGCCGATTCTCCAGTCTCCTCAGGGTACTCTTGGCTCAATGATGAGCTTCGATACAAAGGGCTTTTGTATTTAACTAAACAATCAAAACTTAAATCCACGGTACTTTTTGAGCTTCATGCTACACCCACTGTTGGGCACTCCAGGTTTACCAAAACCTATGACCGGGTCAAGTGTTATTTTTCCTAGGATGGTATGAAACATGATGTTCACAATTTTGTGGTTGAATGTGATGTGTGCCAATGAAACAAGGGTGAAACAGTCAAATATCTTAGCACACTACAACCACTTCTGATTCCACCTGCTATTTGGTGGGATATATCTATGGATTTTATTGTAGGGTTACCTAAATCAGGAAATATATCAGTCACCATAGTGGTAGTTGATCGTATTTCCAAGTATGCTCATTTATGTTCTCTTCAACACCCATTTACAACATCCATTTTGGGTCAAATTTTCAAGGATTATGTCTTCAAGCTTCATGGCATGCCTCATTCTATTGTTTCTAATCGCGACGCATCTTTCACCAACAAGTTTTGGAAAAAACTGTTCAAGATTCAAGGCACCCAATTGCATATCAAAACAGCTTATCATCCCCATACTGATGGTCAAACTGCAGTTTTCAACAAGTGTTTGGAAACATATTTGAGGTGTTTTGCATTGGAAAGGAAAAATTAGTGGGATCAATGGTTACCAGTAGATGAATGGTGGTACAACACTTCTTACCATACAACTACTCACATGACTCCTTTTGAAGCGGTATATGGACAAAAACCACCTTCATTTCTCTCATATTTTCTAGGTGTCTCAAAGGTCCAGGCGGTTGACCAAAAACTTACAGTTCGAGAGGCTATTCTCCGTACCCTCAAAGAGAATTTGGTCCAGGCCCATAATCACATGAAGCAACATGTAGATAAAGTTCGCTCTAAGCGTCAATTTGTAGAAGGGGATCAAGTGTTTCTTCCACTGCAAACTTACAAGAAACATTGCCTCAAGGATGACCATTGTCAGAAACTGGTGCCTAAATTTTATGGTCCTTATACCATTCTCAAGCATGTGGGACATATGGCCTATCAGTTAGCTTTGCCAAGTCTTTCTAAGCTCCATCCTATTTTTCATGTTTCCTGCTTAAAGAAGTTGATCGGAACTAAGTGCCAAACTCAAACCAATCTTCTCGAGTTGGATGAAGAAGGATCCATTTGAATACAACCACAAGAAGTTTTGGATCAGCGTAAGCATCGTCTGCGTCAATGAACCATCAAGGAAGTGTTAGTCTAGTGGAAAGATACAACTCCAACAGATGCCACTTGGGAACCAACTACCATTCTGTAGCAATTTCCTCATCTCAAGCCTTGAGGACAAGGCTATTTTTAAGGGGGAGGACGTGTTAGGGACCTAATCCCTCACGTAGGTAGAATAATATATTTCCATGTAATAAAGGTCAATATTAATAAGGCCTAGCAATAAGGAATAATAAGTGCATTGGAAGAAGACCTAATAGAAGCTTCCACTTCTAGAAAGATCTTCCTCTAGATTGTTCTTTTGATAGACATATTTAGTATAAATAGGAGTCGAGGGTATGAGAATTTTTGTCTTGGATATTATTGTAATAGAGCTCTTGTCTGCTGGAGGTTGCCCCCTCGAAGAGGAAAGTGAACATTTCTCTCAGTAATCAAATTGCTCTTTTTGTGTTATTCTGGTATTATTCTGGTGTTGTTCTGGTTATATCGTTGTTTATCTTCCATTTATAGCTATTTATTTTTGTTTTTCATACTATTTTATATCTGGAATATTACACTATTCCAATGGAATATCCACGATAGTTTACAAATCATATTGGTATCAGAGCAGGTTTTTCTTTTGGGTATTTATGGGAAGGTGCATGATTAAGGAATTGGCATAAAAATAAATTACAAAAACCCTATCCACGGTGAAGGATTTTTTTCATAATAAACCTCAAGATCCAAAAGAAGAGAGATTTGAGAGGTTGGAAGAACAAGTCAACAGTCGTGATATGAAACTCCTCATGGTGTCTCTAGCAAGCAAGCTCAGATCATTTGGAGATGATGGAGGCTCTAACTCAAAGATAATATCGAAGGGGAAATCGAGAGATCGGGAAGATTAAGGAAAGGATTCTCTGAAAGAATCTGAGAAAGTTCATCCAAGTTCGAGTGGCATGAACCCATCACATTCCCTATTCAAGATGGAAGAAAAAGTGGACATAAAGCCATACCAAGGAGAGATCGATGCATTAAAATTGAATCATTGGTTGCAACAAGTAGAACAAGGACACTTTTAAGGATGGAAAATTATTTTAAAATGTAGAGACCTTGTTGAATCTTACTAGTCCTTAATATGCAAACTATAAAATGTTTGACGATATTTTTTTTTTAAATATTCAAATTTCTAAGGATTTTATATAGTTTGTATAAAATGTTGGCCATTTTTTAGGTGAAATAATTTTATCCTATATAATTTGGGCGAAGCATTTTTAGAAAAAATGGAATTTGATGAATCTTTTTTTGGGAAAAACATGAAAAATTGGTGCATGGGCAATATATAGCCACTGCAATTTTCCCTAAACTAGAAGTTTATTTTAGCGTTCAACATATAGATGAAGAACAAAATATTTCATTTTCTAGATTGAAGTTAGAGGGACATGCTTTAACCTGGTGGGAAATCCATATGGAAACACTTAGGCTGGAGGGTGATCTGCCAGCAACTAGGTGGGAGGACTTCAAAACCCTCATAAACTACCAATTCTACCCTATTAGGTATGTATAGGACCAATGGATCCGATGGCACTACTTCAGGAAGAGGCAAGGGCAGAGTGTACATGAGGACACAATTAAGTTCAAAAATATGGCTATCATGTTGGGTATCTCTCCCAAGAACACATATGTACCCCTCAAGTATCTGGGGGGTTTAAAAAATCATATACAAGAGTGGGTGATTCTCTTCAATCCAAGGATAGTGGATGAGGTGTGTGTACAAGAATAATACCTAGAAAACGTAGGCCAAAATAAGGGGCAGCCAAGTGGTTCGAAGCAAAAAGAGCACCGAGAAGATTCCAAGGAGGGGAAGAAGAAGTGGAAAGGGGGGAAAGGTAAGAAAACAAAAAACACTACACATCAGTGCACATATCCCAACAACCATTGCAATAATTGCAACATTTATGGCCACAATGAGGAAAAATATTGGAAACTACATCCAGAGATGAACCTGAAGAACCGCAAGAAGGACGGATGGAAAAAAAAAAAACTTTTAGCCACAGATTCAAGAAATCATGTTAAAAGTAGCTAGGATATGGATGAAAATTTTGTCTGCACATCTCTGGAAAAGGAGGTGAATTTGATTAAATTTCATCATCAGGGAGAGAAGGAGATGATCAAACTCTTCCACATCAAGATTGAATAAAGAAGACCAAAATAAATGCTCTATTCAATTATGGTTCACAGGCTAGTCTCATAGTGGTGGATATAGTCAACAAGATTGGATTGGAGGTTCACGATCATCCTATCCCCTATCCATTGGGTTGGTTAAACAAGGATGCAAACATAAAGGTAATGAAATAATGTAAGATTAAATTTTTTGTGAGTGTTGATTTTATTGATGAAGTGGAATTGGAAGTAGTACCCCTTGATGTATGTGGAATGGTTTTTGGAATCTCTTACATGTATATGAGGGATGCAATATTCATGTGGATATAAAAACAATACACACTGATCAAGGATGGGAAGTCCTACATCATCTCACTAGTAAGTATCAACCAAGCCAAGAAGTTGATTAGTTCTAGTAAGAAATGTGTTTTTCTGTTCTTAAGAGAAAATCAGTTTGATGATGAGTCAATGAGAGTGAAGGAATCTATATAGGGATGTAATAAATAGCATAAAAATAATTTGAAGGATTTGATACAAGAATATAGAGGAGTGTTCAAGGAGCCTAAAGGGATACCACCCAAGAGGAATTTTGAGCAAAAAAACAGTTATTTCCTGTAACACCCTATTTCCCCTAGTTTGTAAATATAACTATACTAGAGAAAGAACTATGGAAAACTCAAATATGTGAATGTTTGATTTGATGGACCTTTTTGTGAAAGGTCAATGAATGTAAATGATGTTATTTTAATAGAAAATGGATACATGTTGCATGATTGTTGGAAAGGGGATGTGATAATAGAGACCACAGATGCTATGAAAAGATGGTGGAGGGGACCAAGAATGGTTGCGTTAACCTCCACTGAACTAGTACTTTAATGGATTTAATTGCTCAGGATCAGAACAAAACTCTGACCTAGAAATGAATTACAATCAGGTTGATAGGTGGGAAGACCTCCTCAAGGTTTAATGAGGGGATGGGGCAAACCACCCATCTGTAAGGATTCTAGACCTGACCACGGATTGGGAATTCGGGCCACATACAACCTTGATAGGAAAGGAAAGAAAGGAAAGCGTGGGGGTCAAAGAGGAAACCTGTGAAGAGTGCATAGACAATAGTAGAAAATATGGGATTCAAGGGAGAAGTGTGAAAAGAGTGTGTTCTGATCGTGGGAAATTTTGACTGAGACGGGAGAAGGAGAGTAACCTTCGTCCCCATCTATTTCTGAGTTGGAAGAATATATTCAATCTAAAGAGCATCGTGGTCTAAGATCGTGGGTGGCTAGTGGTAAATCCGTTAGGAGTGACTGAGCCTATGGTTGGGTGGAAAAGAGAACCATTTCTAGCAGTCGCTTCACGTTATCTGGTTTTGATAAGTGTTTTCATACTTTATGCATTGAATTTGGAATTAATAGTTGCATGCATGTCTTTACTTATCTATAACTGGTTCTACATTGAAAATGTTAAATTATGTATATATGTTGGTTTCATTGAGGACTTGTGCTTATGATTTTTCCGTATGCTCTAGTTTAACTCTCAAAGGTGTTTTACCTAGGGATCCACCTCACAGATCCAAAATCAGAGCAAGCCTCTTGGCACTGCTACCGTCTCTGTAACCTCACAAGTTTACACCGTCTAGTTTCAGAACTTAAGGTTCTGCAAACTAGGAAGACACTTCCTTCAAACCAGTAGTCTGAGAGACCTTAAACTCGCACCAACAAATTTAACTAAAACCTGGCTAAGAGTAGAGATCGTAGCCCGAGAGTCATCTGGAGGTCCTTGTGATATGGTTCTAGGAACCTCGCGTTAAGACCGAAAGGAGCTAGCTCATAACGATTTTAGAGTTTTGGGAGTTTGACATCCTGGGATGTCAAACTTCACGATAGTCAAAGTTACCTGAAGTCCTTGAGTAACAAGAGCCATAGATGAATCAAGAACCTGGAAGAGGATATTAATGCGAGTCGTTCATCAGGAGGAAAACCTATTTCAGTCGTCGGATTGACTCAAATATCCACTGGATTTAACGAATCAAACACCAACTGATCGATTATATTGATGGTTGGAAATCATTGCGAAGCACAGAGGTAAAATTAGTGGACATGCTAGTTCACAGCCCAGAATCAACCAACATCATTGATCTCCTTAGAAATGGAAGATCAACGACCACGATCAGACAGATTCAGGAGAGAACTTCCCAAGTTGCGGATATTGGGCCCCACGATCGCTGTGAACTGTTGATATGTGAACGAAGATCGATGGTGGGGAATCATTACGAAGTGCAGAGGTGAAATTAGCAGACGTGCTAGTTCACGGCCCACAATTCACCAACGTCGTTAATCTCATTGGGATGGAGGATCAATGACCATGATTAGACAGAGTCGTGCGAGCACGTTCTAGATTGCAGAGATTGAGATCTCTGGTAAAGAGTGAGCATGTTGGGGCCCCGCAATCACTGTGAATCGTTGATCTACGAATAAATTGGTATTGGCCAGATATCGACCATGAGATCTGAGGGATGTTGAAAGATGATTAGGCCAGAGTGATGAGGCGTAGTGACGCCATCCACTGTGACGTGGATTTAAGTTTTACGTGACATATGTCACTCGAATTTGTCTGCATCAAATACCCTATAGACCCATTAGAATGTGACATGTGTCAACCCTGGCCCCTCACACTTGTCAACCCCTGGTATGATCCCACCTAGCCAAGTGGTTGGTGAAGCGACCAGAACTTTGGGAGTCTGGAACTCTAGAATTTGGAGGAATTGGGGTATAGTATTATAGAGATTCCAGAAGGCCTGAAGTGTTGGTGTCTATCCTAGCTATTAGCGTCGGAAGACACATGGCACTAGATTCTGTACTCCAGAGTTTTAATACACCGGAAGGAAGAAGGCAAAAAAGGTTGAAGACCCCTGAATTTGCAAGGAGCCAGAGGTGATCTACACCGTCCATAAACCGAGACACGTGTCAGTATATCATTAACTTTGGAGGAGAGCCACTCAAGAGAATTTGAAGTTTAGTGCTTCAAAAATCCCCGAAGCTCTAAGTAGAGGAGGAGATCTAAGTCATTCATTGAAAAGGACGCGTGTTAGTGGTTTGCCCAGTCCGGAGCAATAGAACTCTGGAAGATTCAATGTGTGGACTTTTAAAAACTCCCGAAATCCTGAAGAGCGGAGTAAATCCTAGCCATTGACGAAGGAGACTTCGTGTCAGCAGATCCAGAGGTATAACACCTCGGAGAAAGTAGAGAGTGGAGTTGGGAAAACTTCCAAAGAGTCGGAACCCAGAACAGATCTGAGTCATCCATTGGTAAGGACAGGTGTCATCAGATTGTGCACCCCAAAGCATAAGTACTCTAGAAGAGTTTAAGAGTGGAGGAGAAAGAAATCCCAAAGGTCCAGAGGCTGGATTCCACCTGAGTCATCAATCTCAGAGGACAAGTGTCATAATATCCAACACTCTGAAAGGATTGCACTTCAGATTTTTGTGATTGTGAGTACTTGGGAATCCGCCAAAGCATAGAATCCCTAAGTAAATTAGAGCCATCGATATTCTGAGGATGTGTGGCGTAATATAGCGCATTCCAGAGACTTGGCACTCTGGAAGTCTCAAGGGGAGGTTTTTTAGAACTTCACCGGTTCAGAGTTCAGAATAATTTTCTAGTGGTGAAGTGAAAACACCCGAAGCTCGAATTCTTAAGCACCCTTTGAGTAGAGGTCGGGTCATAGTCCGAGGACATATGAAGGAAGGGGCATAGCATGGAGAGCTAGCACCTGCTAATCAAATCCTTCAAAGGGGTAAGGAAAGAGCCCGCAGGTTTAGAAGAACCTGCACCTTGGAGAATGGGGAACCTAGAGAGAGTTAAGGAAAGATAAAATTATGATGCCTCACCCCTTAAAAGAGAACTTAGGGGTTGGGTGTGTTGCAAATTGGTATCAGAGAATGGTTACAACACTTGGCCTGCTTGGGATCAGGCATGATTCATTTAAAAATCATGTTTAAAGTAAATTTTAAGGGTGAAACCTTAACATACTACCTCCCTAAAGAGTCTGGTTAAACTTTTATTGAGGGAAAGAATAAAACTTTCTACTGTGTGTGTGTATTTAAGAATTTTGAATTGTATGTTGTTCATAAACTAATAGTCTGTTGGCTAACAGTAAGTGTTTTGTCATCAGTCCAACAGTCAGTGAATCATGGTAAATCACAAGCATAAATAATGGCAATGCACCATGAACTGGGGGAGGGATCCCCCAATAGAGATGAAGAGTCTGACGAGAGGAGGGCGGTGGAGACCCCTTCGATTCTACCTAAAATTGTAAGGAGCCTTATGGACGAATTACAGATTTGCAAGGCTGACAATGATATATTGATAAAGGATCAAGAGAAACAAATGAAAATAAATGCAGTCTTACTGCAGAGCTTATATAATATATAGAGGCAACTGCAACATGCACCTGCAAACAACCATGTGGATCGATGACACACAGAGAGAAGTCAAAGTCCACCTAAAATAAAAAAACATGGTCCCATAAGTGGCCACATAGGGAGAAGCATCTCGAGGAAGGCCCAACCTGGAGGAAGGGGATGCTCATCGGGAGAGTCCTCTAGAAAGGGAAAGGGAAACTCTGATGGATCTTCTAGTAGAAAAAGTAGCTCACATTCTCAGAAGAAAGGAAAGAAGCGAAAGAATTCCAAAATTCACGACCTTGAAGAGTTCAATAAATCCAAACCACTCTCTTTCAATGGAGATATTGAGAAAGGGGAAGAGGCAGAAGCTTGTCTGCTTGGTTTAAAGAAGTACTTCAGAGTTCATGACTATTCTGAAAATTTGAAGATTCGAATAGCCATCTTCAACCTGAATGGAAAGGCTTCCATTTGGTGGGAAGATGTTAAGAACGTGAAAGGAATCCATGAAGAGGACTTATCATGGAAAGAGTTTGAAAAACACTTCAAGAAGAAGTATCTGTTGGAGAAATACTTTGACAGGAAGACTAAGGAGTTCTATGACCTCAAGCTGGGACAACTCATCATAGAAAAATACATCAATAAATTCCTTGATATGCTGAGGCATGTAACCTAAATAAAATATGAAAAGATAAAAGTCCAACGATTTATCAATGGGTTACCTCAGACCTACCAGAACAAGTTTGATTTTGATGAGACAAAGACCTTAGAAGATACTATCTGAAAGGCAAGGTATTGTTATGAATAGTTCGGGCGTTAGACAGGACCTCATGAGGAATGGAAGAATAAGAGTAGTTTGGGGTTCAAGAGGAAGGGATTTAAATCCTCAAGGTGTAAGAAATATAGGAAGGATTCAAATATGAGCCTTCCTACTCGAAGTTTGTACCCAAAACATTTCTCATCCTAGAGTGGAAATAAACCTTTTAGATCAGCCCTAGGAAAGACTGATAACCCAAAGAGAGAACCCTTGAAATGTTGGGGTTGCGGATAAGAACACATGTTGAGGGATTGCCCACACAGAAAGCAGAAAATTAGGATAATATGCAACATCGAAGAAACTACCACAGTCAATGATGTGGCTAGGAGCATGCCACGGATCTATGTGTCTTTGGATAATAAACAAGCCGACCACCAAGCTTCAGTGGTAGAGATGGAAGGTATGATCAAGAACCATATAGTTTCTATTTTAATTGAACCTGGTTATAATTTGAGTTATATGGGCCCTCATACCATTGGTAAGTGTAAACTGCAACCAATTAGACATGTTAAGCCATGGTTGGTACAACTAGCCACTGGAACCAAAAGAAAATTAACAAAGTTCTTACCAACTTTCCAATTCATCATGGATGGGTTGCCCACCCAAGCGACCCTTAACATAATTCCCCTAGGATCTTATGACTGTTAATTGGTTGGACACTTATAAGACTAAGTTGGATTGTTACCATAATAATTTAGAATGTGTAAATGAAGAAGGAGGGAAGATGACCCTCTAAGGGATTGAGAAACCTGTCTCAGTGAGACAAATACCAACCCTTCAAATGAAAAAGTATTGCAGAAAGGGATGTCCTCTATATGCAATATAGGTGTTGGAATATTTTTAGGAGGACAAAATGAACCTAGAGGACCACCCCATACTAAGAGAGTATAGAAACATGTTTCCATAAGAGGTATCAGGTCTACCTCTGAGAAGAGACATTGACTTCTCGATAGAACTTGCACCAGGAGCAGTGCCAGTGTCTAGGACACCCTATAGAATGAGTACACCTGAGCTAGTTGAGCTCAAGCTACAACTAAAATAAATGATGTAAAAGGGTTACATCCGACCTAGTGTGTATCCATGGGGAGCACTACCCTTGTTTGTAGAAAATAAATATGGCATGCTTCAACTATGTATAGGTTATATACAACTCAATAAGACAACCATAAAGAACAAGTACCCCTTACCAAGAATTGATCACTTGTTCGACCAATTAGGGGGTGATTCCATTTTCTCAAAGATTTACTTGAGGTCTAGATACCATCAAGTCTGAATCAAGGATGAAGACATCAACAAAATGACCTTCGGGACAAGGTATGGTCACTATGAATTTATGGTGGTGCCATTTGGACTAACCAATGCCCCCACCACTTTTATGTGCTTGATGAACAAGGTACTCAACAAATTCCTAGACATATTTGTATTGGATTTAATTGATGATATCTTAATATACTCCAAGAATAGAGAAGAGAATGAAGACCATCTTATACTTCAACTTCAAGTAATAAGAGAGCATCATCTCTACACTAAGCTTAGTAAGTGTGACTTTTTCCAGAATCAAGTGCATTACTTAGGCCATGTTATTTCCAAAGAAGGGGTGGCAGTATACCCTGACAAAATTAGATCTATTATGGAATGGCCTACCCCAAAGGATGTATCTTATATCAGATCCTTTATGGGCTTAGCAGGATATTATAGAAGGTTCGTAAAAGGATTTTCCAAGATTGGTTGACCAATCACTGCCCTCCAGAAAAATGGGGTTAAATTCACTTGGACATCAAAATATGAAGAAAGATTTCAGGAACTGAAATACCTTCTGACCCATGCACCTGTGCTGAAGATTGCAGACCCCGATAATGAATTTCTCGTGTGTATAGATGCCTGCAAGGAAGGACTCGGAGGAGTTCTTATGCAAGAGGGACGTGTAATTTTATATGCATCAAGGAAGTTGAATGAGCATGAAAGCAATTATGTGACCCATGATCTAGAGTTGGTTTCCATAGTGCATGCTTTGAAAATGTGGAGGCATTACCTCTTGGGTATGAGATTTGTACTTATGACATACCACTATGGGTTGAGGCACCTGTTTGATCAACCAAAACTCAATGCTATACAAGCTAGGTGGATGGCTCTCCTTAGTGAGTTCGATTTCAAAATCAAACACATCAAAGGGAAGGAAAATAGGGTAGCCAATGCCCTTAGCCAAAGTGTGAAAACAATGCACCTGGAAACAATAAGCACTTGTGAAATGGATGTCAGGGAAAGAATCAGGAATGCACAAGAAATAGATGCATTCTTCAAGACCGTGACCTCATACCTAATTCAAGATCCTACCAGGATAAACTATGATGGCTATCAGATGCTCGATGAAGTCCTTCTGACCTACAGAAACAGATTGTATATTCCAAGTTGTGATGACTTGAATAGGTTCATAATGGATGAACTACACAAGAGACCATATACTGGTCACTCAGTGTATCAAAAAATGATCATGACCACTAGGAAACAATTCTATTGATCTGGACTAAAAAAGGACATAGCCAACTATCTAGCTATGTGCTTAGAATGCCAACGAATTAAGGCAGAACGCCGACACCCGACAGGTTTGTTACAACCCCTACCAATTCTATAATGGAAATGGGAAACCATTTCCATGGATTTCATCACTGGATTACCAAGATCAGCTAAGCAGAATGATGCCATCATGGTAGTGGTGGAAAAATTGAGCAAATTTGCTCACTTTGTTCCTATCAAGTTGACTTACAAGGCAATAAATATTTCCAACATCTTCATGAAGGAGATATTCAGACTACATGGCATGCCTAGAGAGATTATATCCGACAGAGACACAAAATTCACTTCAAGCTTTTGGAAATCCTTGATGGTTAGTCTTGAGACTAGACTGTTGTTTAGCACAGCCTATCACCCCAAAACTGATGGACATACTGAAAGAGTAAAGAAAATATTAAAGACATGTTAAGGATGCATGTAATGCATCATACTAAGAAGTGGGAATACTACTTTCCATTGATATAATTTGTCTACAAAAATGGTTATAAAGAGTCGCTAAAGATGAGCCCTTTTGAAGCCCTTTATGGTAAACAATGCAAAATTCCCATCAGATGGAGTAATCCAGTGGATAGAATTTCAATCGGACCAGACAAGATAAATGAAATGGAGCAACAAGTGATTCAAATAAAACAAAATATGAAAATTTCTCAGGATAGAGAGAAGAGCTGCGTCGATCGAAAGAGAACCCCCAGAGAGTTCAAGGCAGGAGATCATGTCTATCTCAGAGTTATACCCAGGAAAAGTTCCCTAAGAATGGGAGCTTGTGCCAAGATGGAACCTCAGTATTGTGGAACCTTTGAAGTCTTAGATAGAGCGGGGCATGTAGCCTATAGGCTAGCACTCCCTCCCATAGTAAAGTCACATAATGTTTTCCATGTTTCATTATTGAAGAAATATGCACATGATTCTAATCATATAATTGACTGGTATGTGATCCAGGTGGAGCTGGAGGGAGATTTCCTGCTAGAACCCCAATGCATACTAAATAGGAAGGAAACCTCTCTCAAGAACCAAACCATTTCATAGGTGAAGGTACAATGGAAACACTTTGTCCCAGATGAGGCTACGTGGGAAATGGAGGATGCCATGAGACATGCATATACAATTTTGCGTACATCTATAGATACTTAGCATGTGGATATATAGAACATCGAGGATGATGTTACTTTAAGGGGGAAGGAATTGTAACACCCTATTTCCCCCAGTTTGTAAATATAACTATATTGGCGAAGGAACTATGGCAAACTCAAAGGTGTGAATGTTTGATTTGATGGACCTTTGTATGAAAGGTCAATGAATGTAAATTTTGTTATTTTAATAGAAAATGGATACGTGTTGCATGATTACTGGAAGGGGGATGTGCTAAGAGAGACCACAAATGCTATGAAACAATGGTGGAGAGGACCAGGAATGGTTGTGTTAACCTCCACCGAACCAATACTTTGCTGGATTTAATTTCTTAGGATCATAACAACCCTCTGACCCAGGAATGAATTACAATCATGATGGTAGGTGGGAAAACCTCCTCAAGAGTTAATGAGGGGATGAAGAAGAATTCCCATATGTAAGGCTTCCAGACCTGACCAGGAACTGGGAATTCGGGCCACACACAATCTTGCTAGGAAAGGAAAGAAAGGAAAGCATGGGGGTCAGAGAGGAAACCTGCGAAGAGTGCAGAGACAAGAGTGGAATCTCTAGGATTCAAGGGAGAAGTGGGAAAAGAGTGTGTTCTGATCGCGAGAAATAGATATTGAGATGGGATAAGGAGAGTAACCTTCATCCCCATCTATTTATGATCCGGAAGAATATATTCAATATAAAGATAATCGTGGTCTAAGCTCGGGGGTGTCTAGTGGTAAATCCGTTAGGAGTGACTGAGCCTATGTTTGGGTGGAAACGGGCACCCTTTCCAACAATCGCTTCACGTTATCCGGTTTTGATAAGTGTTTCCATAATTTATGCGTTGAATTGGGAATTAATAGTTGCATGCATGTATTTACTTATCTGTAACTGGTTCTACATTAAAAAGGTTAAACTCCAACTAGGATAGACTCTGTAATTATGCATATACATTGGTTTCTTTGAGGACTTGTGCTTATGATTTTCCCGTATGATCCAGTTTAACTCTCGAAGGTGTTTTCCCCAAGGAGCCACCTCATAGCTCCGGAATCGGAGAAAGCCTCTTGGAAATTCTATCATCTCAGTGACCTCACAAGTTTACACCACCTAGTTTCAGAACTTAAGGTTCTGTGAACTAGGAAGACACTTCCTTCAAACCAATAGTCTGAGAGACCTTGAACTCACTCCCATGGATTTAACTAAAACTCGTCTAAGAGTAGAGCTCGTAGCCCGAGAGTTATCTGAATATCCTTGTGACCTAGGTCTAGGAACCTTGTGCTAAGCCCAAAAGGATCTAGCTCATATCGGTTTCAAAGTTTCAGGAGTTTGACGTCCTGGGTTGTCAAACTTCACGATAGTCAAAGTTACCTGAAATCCCTGAGTAACAAGAGTCGTAGATGAATCAAGAACCTGGAAGAGGATATGAATGCAACTTGTTCATCGGGAGTAAAACCTATTTCAATCGTCATATCGACTCAAAGATCCACTAGAGTTAATGGATCAAACACCAGTTGCTCGATTAAATCGATGGTTTGGAATCATGGCGGAGCGCGGAGGTGAAATTAGCGGACGTGCTAGTTCACGACCCACAATCAACCAACGTCGTTGATCTCTTTAGAGATGGAATATCAATGACCACAACAGATAGAGTCAGGAAAGCACTTCCTAGGTTGCAGAGATTGGGCCCCGGAATCGCTAAGAACCGTCGACCTATGAACAAAGATCGATGGTGGGGAATCATTGTGGAGCATGGAGGTGAAATTAAAGGACATGCTAGTTCACATCCCGCAATTCACCAATGTCATTGATCTCGTTGGGATGGAGGATCAATGACCATGATTAGACAGAGTCGAGCGAGCAATTTCCAGATTGCGGAGATTGAGCTCTCTCGTAAAGAGAGAGCATGTTGGTGCCTTGTAATCACTGTGAACCTTCGATCTACGAATAAATCAGTATTGGCCAGATCTCGACCATGAGATCTGAGGGATGTTGAAAGACAATTAGGCTAGAGTGGCGAGGAATAGTGACGCCATCCACCGTGACATGGATTTAAGTTTGATGTGCCACGTGTCACTCAGATCCCTACGCATCACATACCCTATAGACCCATTGGAATGTGACACGTGTCACCCTTGGCCCCTCACACATGTCAACCCCTAGTATGATCCCACCTAGCTAAGTGGTTGGTGATGCGATGAGAACTTTGGGAGTCTGGACTTTGGAGGAATTGAGGTATAGTATTGTAGAGATTCTATAAGGCCCGAAGTGTTGGATTCTATCCTAGTTGTTGGCACTGGGAGACATATATCACCAAATCCTATACTCTAGAGGTTTAATACACTGGAAGGAAGCAAGTCAAAAAGGTTGAAGACCCCTGAAGTCGCAAGGAGCCGGAGGATATATGAACCATCCATAAACGGAGATGCATGTCAGTAGATTGTTAAATCCTGAGGAGAGCCACTCTAGATCATTTGAAGTTTGGTTCTTCAAAAATCCCCGAAGCTCGAAGTAGTGGAGGATATCCAAGTCATTCATTGAAAAGGATGTGTGTTAGTGGATTACACAGTTCGGAGCAATAACACTCTAGAAGATTCAGCGTGTGGATTTTACAAAACTCCTGAACTCCCGAAGAGCAGAGTAAATCCTGGTTGTTGACCGAGGAGATCACGTTTCAGCAGATCCAGAGGTATAACACCCCGGAGAAAGAAGTGTGCGGAGTTGGGAAAATTCCCGAAGCGTTGGGAGACAGAATAGATCTGAGCCATCCATTGGTAAGGACATGTGTCATTAGATTCTGCACCGTGGAGAATAAGTACTCTGGAATATTTGAAGAGTGGAGGAGAAATAATTCCCGAAGGCCCTGAGGCCAGGTTCCACCTGAGTCGTCGATCGCAGAGGAAAAGTGTTAGACAATCTGACACTCAGGAAGGATTGTACTGTGGAGGTTTGTGATTGTGAGTACTTGGGAATTCACCAAAGCACAAAATCCCGAAGTAAACCAAAATCATTGATGTTTTGAGGATGCATGTCACACGATCACGTAGTACAGAGACTTGGAACTTTGGAAGTCTTGAGGGGAGGTGTTTCAGAACTTCACCATTTCAGAGTTATGAAGAATTGGTGAGTGGTTAAGTGAAAACAACCGAAGCTCGAAGTACGAAGTGCCCTTTGAGTAGATGTTGGGTCACAGCCCAAGGACATATGAAGGAAGGGGACTAGCATGGAGAGATAGCGCCTGCTACTCAAATCCTTCAAAGGGGTCAGGAAAGAGCTCGCAGGTTTGGAAGAACCTGGACCTTGGAGAAAGGGGAACCTAGAGAGAGTTAAGGAAAGAGAAAATTATGATGCCCCACCCCTTAAAAAAACACTTAGGTGTCGGGTGTGTTACATTTCTAGAATCCCCATTTTCGAATATTGGGCTATATAAACAGTTTATTCTAGAAGTGAATGAAGTGAAGAAGCAGTTGCAACAGTTGTTGGAGTAGGGTGTGATCCGACCAAGTACCTCACCTTGTGTGTCACCCATCATAACTATTCCCAAGAATGATGTTACTTGGATAATATGTATCGATTACATGGAATTGAGCAAGATTACATTGAAGAATCGATACCCTCTGCCTAGAATCGATGATCTATTAGACTTGTTGCAGCATGCCAAGTGTTATCACTCCAAGAAACCCTTTGTGGTTGCAGACCAAAGGTGCTTGGTAACTTAAGAAATGAATATTTTTGTATTTTTTGAATGTGGATCAATGGGATAACTCAATTCAGCTTATGGCATTCAAACACCAAAATGATAAACAAATAGACAGTTCTCTCAAAGATTGATTAATCAGCAGATAACTTTTTAAAGTGGGTGAAGAACAGATTGTAAGTAAACCAGTACAATGTAGGGTATAAGAAACAATCAAGAAACTTATTACCAGGCTATGAGCTAAACAATGGGATAACATCCATTCAAAGCTTGACAACACAGATAACAGTGCAGAAGGAAAGATGGAAAGCTGACATCAAAATTGAAAGGAACCTGTGATCTGTATTAACATAAAAAGTCTGAGTACAATAGCCAATTCCTCTATCCAAAATCGAACCCTCTAGAGCTCCAAATGTCTTTAGCTTTATAGCCTCTTACAATCAGTTTCATATCCTAAAACAATGGATCTGATATTCTAAAAATAGAAAGTCAAAACTAATTCACAAAAGATAAGGAGAGATCCTCAAGATGAGGTC
>JZKD02S1790717.1:204830-224455 GCA_000966675.3 Picea glauca | reverse complement strand
TCCTACATCTAACCAATAGGAGCAGAATGATCAAGTAAAAGCATGCTTCCAATGAAGCCATGTCAGAAAGTGGTTTACAGGCATCATGCTAAATCTTGACCCAAACAATAATGAATACCATATCATGCAGAAGAAAGGTTTGAGCAGATGATATAGATAATCTTCTGACATAAATATCTTAACATTCATGCTGCTGATAGAATCCAAAAAGTCAGCAATAGGGTCATTAAAAACGTCAAGGAATACCTCTTTGGACCGTTGCTCCAACTGTAAATTGAAAAGATACTGAAAACTACCTTTACTAATCACGTTTTTGAATGCAGGCTGCTCGAGATCTGTTGGAGAAACATATACAATAGACTGTTGATCTGGACTGTTCAGTTCCTCGCCACCATCACTCTCTTCATAAGTGCTGCAATTTTCCTTTGTCTGCAAGTCTGAAAAATGTGGGTTGCCCATAACATGTGCTGCAGATTCAACCCCAGGATTTGGGTCTTCTCTGTAATTAAGATCAAAAGACTCATGACTAGTATCAAATACAGCATCAACATATTCTTGATCATGATTCTCGTGTTCTAGCTGAAGATTAGACAGTCCCTGCAAATCCGGAAATGATAGGCTGTCCTCCTCATCCTCTATAGATCTGAAACTGTCACTTGCTGATATTAAAATTTGCTCTTCACTTTTCAAATTTTCAACGGGAACAATATCCTCTTCATGACAACATAAGTCAAGAT
Source organism: Picea glauca (assembly GCA_000966675.3). Taxonomy (NCBI): domain Eukaryota; kingdom Viridiplantae; phylum Streptophyta; class Pinopsida; order Pinales; family Pinaceae; genus Picea; species Picea glauca. The sequence continues at coordinate 223,718 of JZKD02S1790717.1, read as the reverse complement.
ATGCATTTGATGCGATAACAAAAGCATCACTATGGTTATCATGATGTGGATGACCAATCTCTTGATCATGATGAGAAATATCTTCTGCTGCAACAATTTTTTTATAATTGTTTAAATCTTTGTTAAATTCATGACAACATTCTGGATAAAGAAGATTAGTTGAAAACTTGGTTTTGCAAAACAAATGGAAGGCAGCATGAAATTTTGCCAAAGAACTAATACTTGCATTAGGCAAAGATCGGTACCAATCATGAGCAATCCCTTCTAATGAAAAACAAAAGAGCCGGATCTGAACATCCTCATGCACTATCTGCAACCGATGCATGTAGTCATGAAAGTCCAACAGATGTTCAGCTGGCACTTCCCATTCTTCTCCTTGAAATCTAGGGAGACTGTTCTCCCATTCATCTCTAGTAGGTACTTGATTAGGGAACCCAACAATGCTTGAAAAATCACAGAACGCATACCTCTTTGCTAGGATACTGTTCATGTCATACCAGTGGAGTCACCAACAATTTTCTGAACAATGGAGTCACCACTGAATTCGTCCTTCATGGAGTCACCAGATAGATGATGTAAAACCTGATAGTGTCTACTCCTTGTCTATAATCAAGAAATAGATCTGATGTGTCGTTCTCCCAGAAAGATAAGCTTCTGAACTCACTCCCCGACAACGGCGCCAATTTGTTATCACTCCAAGAAACCCTTTGTGGTTGCAGACCAAAGGTGCTTGGTAACTTAAGAAATGAATATTTTTGTATTTTGTGAATGTGGATCAATGGGATAACTCAATTCAGCTTATGGAATTCAAACACCAAAATGATAAACAAATAGACAGTGCTCTCAAAGATTGATTAATCAGCAGATAACTTTTTAAAGTGGGTGAAGAACAGATTGTAACTAAATCAGTACAATGTAGGGTCTAAGAAACAATCAAGAAACTTATTACCAGGCTATGAGCTAAACAATGGGATAACAACCATTCAAATCTTGACAACAGAGATAACAGTGCAGAAAGAAAGATGGAAAGCTGACATCAAAATTGAAAGGAACCTATGATCTGTATTAACATAAAAAGTTTGAGTACAATAGCCAATTCCTCTATCCAAAATCGAACCCTCTAGAGATCCAAATGTCTTTGTATTTATAGCCTCTTACAATCAGTTTCATATCCTAAAACAATGGACCTGATATTCTAAAAATAGAAAGTCAAAACTAATTCACAAAAGATAAGGAGAGATCTTCAAGATGAGGTCAACCTCTATCTTTTGGTCTTCAAACATTGATTGAAAGTTGATGAAGTGTAGCCTAGCCTTCCAAGGCTCTTTGATCTGTTCCTTTGAAAGTGGAATTCGAATTTGATGACGTGTGCCAAAAATCCCTATCATTTTGCCCTTGAAAATCACTAAATCTAGTCAAAACATGCCCTTTTGACTTTCATCTCCAAGAATGGCCTTTAGATTTTGATTTGATAATTCATAACCAACTTATTGAAGAAGGATTCAAACCATTTAAACCCAAAAATTATTGATCTGGGCAAAAATTTGGCTATTCTGGCCTTGACAGCTTTCAACAACGCACTTGCCTAGAGAATCTTCTCCTGCGCTGTTGAAAGTCGCTACTTTCCACAACTAACTAGTCAAAATTCTGCCTTCTGCGCTGGTGAAAGTGCAGATTTTTTCAAAATCAAATTTCTCAGTCATGGAGAGTCTGTTTTTCATGATTAGATAGTCGATCGACATCTACAAATCCTGAAATTTCCAATGGTGCTTTCAGATCTTCATTTGGAGTTCGGGAATGGATTGAAAAGTTCCTTGCAAGTTTAAGTATCATTTTTTCCATTTGCAATTCAAAACTCTAAACGGTCTTTTGTGAACAATGTCTGATATGGAACCAAAGATTTGATTTGATGTTGCCAACCCAGGAGTACAACCTCTGTTAGCTGTTGATAATCTTGACTTTCCTTAGCGCGTGACTTTGTGAAAACCGCTCAATAGCTGTGGAAAGTATGCACTTTCAACAGCGTGCCTCTTGGTAAAAAGCACTCCTTAGTTGTGGAAAGCATGCACTTTCAACAACACGCCTCTTTGTAAAAATAACTCCTTAGCTGTGGAAAGCATGCACTTTCAACAGCGCATGACCTTTGAAAAATTGTTTCTTAGTTGCGGAAAGCATGCACTTTCAACAGTGCACGCTCAACTTTTGGACACACGTTAGCTGATGAAAGTGTAAAATGAAAATTTTGAAAAGAAGACTTTATGGGTCAAATTATTTTCTTAAGACAAAACCAAAACTTAAGTTTTGTAGCTAAAAAGACTCAACAATGAATTGAGGAAACTATCGATAGCCATGTTATCCACCATAAAACCCGACCAAAATGACGGTGCTATTTTGGGAGATAACACCAAGTACTTCACTAAGCTAGATTTGAAATTAGGATATAAAAGTGTAAAAATTGTGGTATGTTCGTTTAACCATAGAAAATGTCACATAATTGTCACCCAACCATAGGAATTCACTATGACACCCCTGAGCACACTAACCTTTTCTTTGATAGAATGATTCTGGGAAGTCCACAATAGAACCACAGATAATCCCTAACTAGAAATACCATTGTTGCAACAACAACAGAATACCAAGAGAATGTACATCTACTAATAGAAGTGTACATTTATCAAAAGAAGTGTAGAAGAGATACCAGAAAGACTTGCGCCCTATCTTCCACTATTTCACCTCAAACTTGAGCCCTAGTTGCCACTACAACTGCTCCTTAGACTTGTGTCCTTCTTGCTGAGTGAGTGAGAGTATAAAAATGAGATAGGAGCCTCCTTATTTATACTATCCTGTCCAAGTGACTTTACCTAGTGGGATTGACTTCTCTTTCTAGATCCTTCTATTACTTTATTGATATTCTCTTAAGGTCGACTTCTCTTCTAGGGTTTCCAAATAGTTTTTTAATGGTTCTCTTACTTCCAGAATATTATATTCTAAGTACAAAGGTTACACTTGGAGGTTAATACCTCCTGAAGCTACCAAAACATCAACACTCCCTCTTAGCTAGGGGGGTATTAACTAATATGTTCTTCATGCAATGGTCTCAAACACATCCATCCATCTCACATGGAATGGGAAAGAATTACATGGTCTTGTAGACTAGTCTACAGGTAGCAACACCATAGCCTCATAGGCTATCTCATGATCAAACATATCATGTCATAGGTATAATGGCCAAATAGGTCATCTCATGATCAAACATATCATGTAACAAGTAGCATAGCCACACAAGTTATCTCAATATCAAACAGATCATGTCACAAGTATCGACATCATAGCCACACATGCTTTGTCATAGTCATGCACACATATTATCTGATGATCATGTCATAGTCATGCATCTGGGTCTCATCATCCTTCCGGGATTTATGTCATCACGAGGATTCAGCTAGTTCATACAGAACTATGAAACTCTCCAGCTCACACAAAATATGTCATCTAGTTCATAAAGAACTAGTAACTCGTCATCTCTCACAGAATCTAACATCTAGTTCATAAAGAACTAGTAACTCACTAGCTCACACATAATCTAGCATCTAGTTCATAAATAACTAGTAACTCATCAGCTCACATAGAACATGACATCTAGTTCATAAAGAACTAGTAACTCCCCATCTCACACATAATATGGCATCTAGTTCATAAAGAACTAGTAACTCGCCAATTCACAAAGAATCTGAAATCTAGTTCATAAAGAACTAGTAAGTCGTCAACTCACACAAAATATTATATATAGTTCATAAAGAAGTAGTAATTCACCATCTCACACAAAATATGGCATCTAGTTCATAAAGAACTAGTAACTCATCAACTCACACATAATCTGACATCTAGTTCAAAAAGAACTAGTAACCTCTGGTTGGCACACTAGGAAATCGGTCCACAGTGAATAGGCATCTAATCATAAGGATTAGGATATGTAGTTCACACACACTACCCATCTATCCTAAGGATAGGAAACACCTCCAACCACTTAGGTTGGCCCATCAACTTGAAAAGTTGGGTAACTCGCCAACCACGAAGGCTAGTCATCTATTGAGCATGTGCGAGGTCATGCTGACTGCTGCCACAGTCAATAATGTGTGTACTAGAATATTTCACTAGAGTAGAAATGTCTCAACGTACCATACTATTTCACTAGAGTATCTATGTGTACCTGAATATTTCACTGGAGTAGCAATATCTCAGTGTACCAGACTATTTCACTAGAGTATCTATGCATACCAGAATATTTCACTGGAGTCGCATATGTAACACATCATACCCTATCACAAGTGAATTCCTTCTCAACCACACCAAGCTTATCCTTGAAGTATACAAACTTCACTCTCAATAGAGGGTTTGTCAACACGTCTGCTAGTTGCTCATCTGTAGAGAAATACTGGAGCTTCATTGCTCCCTTATGGACCATATCTCTAATATAATGGTACATGATCTCGATATTATTGGACTTTTCATGAAAAACTGGGTTCTCTGTCAACTTCACACAACTCTAGTTTTCACACCAGATACAATTCACCTCTAACTCAAGATCAAACAATCCTGCAAGCATCTTTCGAAGCCACACTGCATTGCTTCTAGATGAACATGCTGCTATGTACTTTGCCTCATCCATATTGAGGGTAACTAGTCTACTTCCTTTTGAACCATGAGATGATAGATGATCCCATACTTAAGAAACATCCAAATGTACTCTTCTGGTATGCAACACTACCATCCCAATATGAATCAGTAAAGCCTTGCAGGACTATCTCATGATCTGAAGCATATATAATTCCATAGTCAATTGTACCTTTCAGGTAGATCATCACATGTTTTTTTGCAATCAAGTGAATACGTCTTGACTCAACCATGTACTGACTCAATGTGTTCACTGCAAAACATATATCTGGTCTTGTGTTCGTTAAGTGATGCAGGAGCATCACCATCAACAATTAAAGAGGCAAGGTGGAGGACAACTTAACACCCAACACAAAGATTTCAATTTTTTTTTCAAATTCCAAGGAGGGTGCGTCTTTCTGTTTTGAAAGGATTGTAATTTAAAGATTTTAAATTTTTTGAGTCTTGAGCCATCACATAAGGCTGCCAAATATTGTAATTGTTTTAATTATCAGATAAGGTTGTACATATACTAAGTATCGACTCATATCTGAATGTAATTGTGATTAAATGTAATAGCCCTTAGTAGATGAATGTATTAACTATGATAGGATAGCTCTAAGGTAGTCTGGAGGGAAGGCTCGAGAATCCCCTCGATGTATAAATATGTGTATTGTATTCCCAAATGAGGCTGCTGAATGTTATTGTTATTGATGCTGAGAGAGCTATTGAAGCTTATGAAGAGTTGCAGGGACGTTGTATGAGTCTGTGTACATATTTTACTAAATGAATACAAGCAAAGATGTTTGATTCCAAATGTATGGTGTTGTGTTCATCTGAATTATTTAAATACATGTGATGTTTCTTTATGTTCTCTGTGTTTTATTTGTTTATGCATCTTTTATGCATGGATATGTTTTTCATGCTTAAGTGTGGAAACTTTTGATGTTTCTATAAGTTTCATTTGTTCCTCTTTTGATATTCCTGGTGCAAGGAGTGCGTAGGCCAAGTCGAGATAGAATCAATAGCTCAAAAGAGATAATGTGACTTTACAGTGGAAGTGCAAGGAGTTCACAGTTGTTTAGTTGAAGTGCATAGAGTGCATAGTTTCTCAGAGGAGAGAAAAGATTGTATAAGACCCATGCAATGAGTGGATTGGGAAAACACTTTCTTTAAGTGTTGAATAATTTTTAGAGGAGACAAGCACAAGAGTACTTGAGGATATTTTCTCAGAAATATCTAAGTTTGAAACTCATTGGAAGTTCTAGGGATGCAAGGAGTGCACCAGAGGTATGAAATATCTCAAGGAACAAATCTTAGAAGAGATAATGGGTGCAAGAGTTCTAGATGAGGGACTTAGAAAATTTCTAAGACAAAATGTTTAAAGTACCATAGGAGCACACAGGAGGGCTCCAAAGATTCTATTTATCTCATGCAATCAATCTTAGGAAGGATAGCGGTCAAAATATCTAAGGAGGAGAGGATCCATTGTTTTAAGAGTCGAATGATTGAGATCTGTTTGGAAGGATCTAGGGTCTTTCATCACCCTTACATATAGAGAAGCAACGTGGGATTTAAACCTGTAAGTCATTAAGGCTTTACATGTTTGGAGAAGTTGTGGATCAAGTTTAAAGGAGTTATCGAAGATCAAAGATATATGGTCAGGATCCATTCAGGAGTTTGTAGGAGAATGGATAGTCATTGGATTAGGAGGAGTTGTGTGAGGTTTAATCAGTGAAGTCCTATGGACTTAGCGCATTCAGAAGATTTAGTGTGTGGAGAAGTCGAGACCCCCAAAGTCCCAAAGGCCAGAGTGAATCGCGACCATCCAAAATTCGAGGACATGTGTTAGAAGATCGTGTACTCCCATGGACTATAATTTTAGAGGAAATTAGGAGTGGAGGACTCTCGAAGTCCCGAAGACCCATAGCTCATATGGGTCATCCATTGAAGATGACACATGTCAGAAAGTTAAAAGATCTAAAGGATAAATACTCCAGGAGAATAGAAGGAAGAAGAGTTGATATGGACCGTTGTTCATAGGGAGGAGACGTGGCAGTAGATCTAGAGGTCTAGAAATCTTGAGTAAATATGGCAGTGTTGTAAAGGCTTGCAGAGGCCCGAAGGCTCGAGTCAATCCCAACAGTCTATTGGAGAGGACGTGTGGTGCATGATCCCGCAGTTCGGGGACTTCACACTTTGACAAATTTTCATCGGTGTGTAGACAGGGAGAAAACCCTTGAATTCTCGAAGGAATCCTAGTCTTTGATCAAGAAGGGGACATGTGGAGGAAGGAGAATTCATTCAAATTTTTTATGTTAGGGAATATGAGAAGTTTTGTCGTTTGAAGACCAAAATTGCCAAAGCCTGAAGGGAATAGATCAGGACCATGCATCCATCAAAGAATGAGGATCGTTGATCTGAGACTCAACGTAATTTACTTTTCAACAATCTAGGAGTTTTGGGGAAAACTATTCGTGAAGAAATCGTTGAAGACTAGAAAACATAATTTGAGTCGTCGATCTCGATGCTCATTTTGGACCGTTGATCTAGACACTTAGTGTTCCACAGTTCATGGAATTTGTGTTGGGAGATAAGATGATAGAAATATCCTGAAGTCCTAAAAAATTTCAGGGATTGAAGGTTTGGCCCATGGTTTTGGCCCTTGGTCTTCGGGGAGGCTTTGCCAATGCTTGGGGACTCCTGAAAAGGAAAACTTATATTTAGGAAGAAGGTTTTTAAGGACCTTTGTATTAAGATTTTGGGATCAAAGGGAGCCCGTGAGATAATTTTAGCGCTTGACTAGAACGATTCTAGACTGGGAGGTTGGGTGGACCCTGGGAGAGGGTGGGGTCAGAATCAAGTGGTATTAGAGAAATAATTAATCTTTGTAAGAGAAGAAGACAACTTGGAACCATTCCACCAAGAAGATGCATGGAAAGACCTTTAGGAAATCCAGCCATGGAAGAAGAGATGAGGAAACTTCATGCAAGATTGGATGCCATGGAGACAACACAAAGAAGATAAAATGATTCTGGTGACATAAGTGAAGCTAAGAGTGAAGAAATGAAAGCTGAAGAAGCTGCAGAAGGAGATGCTACAGAGGAATTCTTGTTGAAAGTTGTTGCAAAAATGGGAGCCAGAGAAAAAATGGAAATCCCGATGTGTGAAGGCAATTTGGATGTTGAGGAGATACTAGATTGGATAAGGTCCTTAGACAAGTACTTCTATTATGAAGAAATCAAGGATCAAAAGAAGGTGAAGCATGTTGTTACCAGACTAAAGGGACATGCATCGCTATGGTGGGATGAATTGCAAGCTGACAGAAGGAACAAAGGTAAGAAAAAGATAAAAAATTTGGGATATGATGGTAACTAAATTGAAAGCTAAGTTCATACCCAAAGACTATAATATCAATCTATTCAGGATATTGCAGAACTTGAGACAAAAGGGCTTGTTAGTGAAAGAATACACTGAAGAATTTTACAGATTGAACATCGGAGAAGGACATCGAGAGAGTGATGAGGAAAACGTTACCAGGTATATTAATGGACCAAGATATGAAATTAAAGAGGAAATCAACATGATGACAATGAGAACGGTGGAATATGCTTATCATTCAATAATGAAAGTAGAGGAGAAGTTGGACAGAAAACAAAGCCTAGAATCCAGCGAAATGAAGGAAAATTTCCAAAAAGAGGCAAAGGAACTGTTCGAGAGAAGTTCCAGAAACCTAAACCTAAAGAAGGAAAGTATCACAGTCATACAAAAAGAGAAGGAAGTTCTAGAGGTGGACAATATGGTGGAAGAAACTATTTTTCTCGAGGAAGAGGAAGATGTAGAGGAGGAGAAGTGAAATGCTATGCCCCTGGAAAGATAGGGCATATGTCCTAGGAATGTCCCGAGAGAAAAAATAAAGGAGGTGGAGAAGCTCACTTTTCTGAAGCTCAAAGAAGCAATGTTGAGGCAGAAGCAACAGAATATGGGAAGTCCTCCATGATGAGGAAAGTTCTCTTAAAGCCAGAAAAAGAAGCAAAAGAGCCAGTTCAAAGAAATAGTTTGTTCAGTACTGCTTGCAAGACCAAAGACAGGGTACGCAAAGTAATCATAGACAGTGGGAGCATTGATAACCGGGTATCCACAGAAATGGTGGAAAAGTTGGCGCTGGAGAAAACTGCACATCTAAACCCGTATAAGGTATCGTGGTTGCATAAGGGACACTAAGTCATGGTAAGTCGACAATGCAATGTTGAATTCAATATAGGAGGTTATAAAGATGAGATTATGTGTGATATAATACACATGGATGTTTGTCATGTTCTATTGGGGAGACCATAGAAATTTGACAGAAATTCCATAAATGATGGGAGAAAAAATACTTACACCCTTGAGAAGAATGGTCGTACACACATGTTGCTTCCAATGGAGGATAAGAAAGTTGTTGGCATAGGGGCAGACCTAGGGTTCATTTCTACAACAACGCACCAAGAAAACCTTAATTACCAACCCTTTCGGCAACACCTATGAAGCAGATGAAGTCTCACCCGAGGTAGAGGCAGGGGTGGTTGCAAGACTCCAGTGTTTGTAACCTTAGCTGGGACATAGATCTATGACCGTAACACCTTAATAGGGCACTTAACAGGTATAGTTCATCAATATCCAGTCTTAGTTTATAACACAGTTAAACCCTAATTACAGAGCATTGCAGTATTCAACCAGATCTACTATATTCATGCACTAATCACATCCACATAGGACAGATCTAACATTCATCCATACTATTAAGAAAATAACATTAACATATCTATCTACCATTCATCTATATCAAATCACTAAGCAAGTTAACATATAAACACATCAATACATCGCACAAAGTAGAGAAACAAAACATATATGTGGTTCACCCCTACCCTGGGGCTACTTGAACCAACTCTTTGCCTTCTTTATTAGCTTCTTCAATCAGTTACATGCATAGAGCCACAAAAACCCTACTCCACAGATGACAGAAGATCTACACACCTCGCTAGATCCTCCTTCCCCAGGCTAGGTTACAACACTAAGCCTCTTCTCAATGTATTACACTCTCTTGCACTGAGATCTGCAACCTCATATAGTATGCACAAAAGAAATCTCTACTCAGCACTTAGCACTTTCGATCACATAGATCATACTTTTTCACTTAGCACACTAGTCTCTTCTTACATTGCCTAACTACTTATTTATACATTACAAAATGGGCCTAAACATGGGGCCGACATTCCCATACCCGTTACATAATCCCAAATCCCAAAAAGGTCCCTAAAAGGGGCCGAGATCCCATGATATCTGCTTTGTCTTGTGCTCCGCCTTTGACAACCTGTCGAAGTCCTAAAAAATAGGTCAAACCTGACCAAGGAGCCTCAAAACTTGGTCAAGGGCCAACAGGCCCCCAACACTCAACTGTGACTCGTCCCAAGTCACTCTGATCTAGAGAACTCAGTTTCAAAAGCCTCGAGATTGGATCGAGCTTCTTCGACTTGTTTTTGTGCCAGGACCTCTTGTTGAGTGAACTCTTGTCCGATTTCTTTATTGACAGGTCCCTCTAGGCGTTGTTCAACTACAGTGATGACTTTCTCTAGTTCTTCTCCTCGGCCTTCGATCTATGTGAACAGTTGGTAAGCCTCATCCTATATAGGTTGGAGCCTCTCTGTCACTTCCATGAATTTTCTCTAAATAGTGTGGACCTGCTGCTGGGCAGTGCACTGCTCTTGGGATCACTTCATCCTTTCAATAGCTGACAGGGGCTTCAACTACTCCTGTATTATTTTTTCTTGATACTTCACCTCTTGGAGCTGTGACTCTAGTGTCTTTAGTTCTAGATTCTCAGTGAGTCGTTCATATGTCTGGGCACTGCGATCACTCAATTTCTTACATTCCATGGCGAGGCCCTTGATTCTTTCAACTGCGCTTTGAGCAGTTTCTTCTCTTTGATCCCTTACATCCTGTAGAGTGTCGGGAACTGGGAGGAGTTCTAAGTCTGTTATTCATTGTTGTAGCTGCTAGATAGATTTTACGAGCTACTCTACTTGATGTGTGACTCAGTCTTCTACCTGTGGCTCTAAGATTGTCACAGAGCGAAGTGCTCTGTTGACTTCTTCTTTCACTTCGAGTTTCTCTACGAGCAACTGTTCGTTTTCTTGTTGAATCTGTGTTTTCTCTTTTTCAAACTTCATCTGGAGAGAAACTTTCTCATTCTCTGCAAGTCGACGTTGTTCTACGAGTAATCCTTGCACTTTCTTCAAGGCTTGGGTGGATTGTTCTGTTTTTCTTGTGCTCGACGAAGGAGAGCTTCGGTTGCATATGCTAGTCGGCGTAGTTGGGATGGCTCATCTCCCAACTATGGTTTTCCCGATGGCAGGGGCACACTGGACACTGCACGACTTGACTGAAGGGCCTGTTGTACCCCTCATATTTCAACCTCAATTATGTCATACATTTCCTCTTTCTTGGCTTCTTGTTTCTCCATGATTTCCTGCGAGGCGTCGTTTAGGGTTGCTATGATGAAGTCAAAATCATCGATAGTGAGTGGAGTCTCCATCTTGGTCATGGTGGCTCTGGATTTATTCCAGGAAGAAGGTTTCAGGGGAGAAACCTTCCTCTTCTTCAGGGGATCGGTCTCATCTCTAGGTGGTGTTACTTCACCTTGTTTCGGTTAAACTCCTTTTCCATTTATCTCTTCTACTTCTTCATCACCCCCACAGTCAAGTGATACTAAAGCAGTCTTGCCTGAGGTGATGCTTAATTCTTGGACCTCTTCGGTCTTCTTCGTTCTTCTAGGTTTGGGTGTATCATGTTCTTTGTGCATGGTCTCTGGGATTTCAGGGTCAGACATCTCTATAGGGTCTGTTGGAATAAGGAGGTCTACTGACCAATCCTTAGTGATCTCCTCAAGGTCCTATTCCTTGAGCTTGTAGTACTACTAAAGCTCCTCTTTATGCTTGTCTGCTTGCACTGTAATGTAGATGAAGTTTCGACCTGCACGAAACTTCATCATTGGTCGTAACCTATATAGGGTGTTAATAGTCATGCGAGGTTCAACCTCGATGGCTCTCTTCAGCTAGAGGTAATATGTGTGAAAAACATCATTCGATTGCCACTGTTTTCTCATATCGCTCAAGTACCAGAGCATGGTGAACTTTGCAACAAGTGGCTCGAACAGCTCGATGTCTGGGAAGGTCGCACCTTCCAACATTTCCCAAGAAAAAAATGTGATGAGGATCAAGATCCAACTAAAATGGAATTCATATCCCTAATCTTGTGCTTCGCGGCAGTCCTATTCAAGTTGATTAACTAGGTACTTCACCCAGTTCATCTGTAGACCTTCCACGCACTTCCCTACAAGGTCAATGATGAAGCCTGTGACCTGCATGGGTCAATTCTTTCGTAATAACTTCCCTAAAATTAACTGACATGCTAGGCGCACTGTGCCATTCTGGATGGAATCTACCTTCTAGCCTCACATCCCCTTCTCAACATCGTTGTATGTATCCTTGATCTTCTCTGCTAGTATGCAATCTGTGGCTTTTCCTGGATAGAAGTCATTCGGATAAAGTCCTTACATACTCAATCCTATGATCCTATGGATCAACGTCGAATCGACTGTGAAATGGTGGTTGAGCCATAAGTAGCCGCCATGGTAACATGAAAGTAGTAGCTTGACACAGGCGTTAACTTCATGGTGCCTTTCGAGGTGTGGGATTTTCATTACATTCAACAGGGTGGACTACGCGAGGTTCGTCGTCCATGGCTGGGGGATTATCTTCGAATTCTTCCCCTACATCTTGGTCAAGTATTTGTATAGGGCAAGCATGCTATGGTTCTTGCGATCTCCGAGTTTGAAGTCGTTGAAATTCAATGTTGCGATCTTGTCCTCCTGTTCTCTTACTGTGCGTATCCCCTTCGGGAGGTATGCAGTAACCACTGTGTACTCAAAGTCTCTTGGCACACTATCTCTACTCAGCCCACCGGCTAGAGGCGGGATGTAATCGAGCAATATGGTCGGGATCAGCTTCGCATTTTATAGGTCATCTTTGTGCTTGGTTGTCTTCTCTGTTGTTGGTCGGGATGGCCCGGATTTGCGAGCAGTCAATGAAGAGGATTTAACTCCTCTCTTAGATGATGATTGTACACCCATAGATATTATTCTTTCAGACATTACTCTTTTAGTCATGAGGTCAATGAGTACCTCCTTCACAAACTCTTCGACTGCGCTAAGTTCTTCGGACATACGCGCTCGTGGTTGAATCTCTCAGGTTCCAAGAGTAACTAGTCAATGCAACGGGACGGTTGGTGATAGCACAATGATCACTATGAAGAATCAACTAATATGAGGGATCAGATTCACGGTTAGTAAAATTGTTCTCGGTGTAAGGTTTGACGGAATAACGAAGCAATGGATCTCTCCAATGGGTGAGAAGTCTCCATTAACTCAGTTATTTCCGTTATGACGTGGTCCCAATGGTCTGATGGCGATATGTCGAACCATAAATGCCTTTCTACCCATTCGGGGTGTCGGTCTAACAATTATACTATTCCCAACGGATATATTTCTTCGCTATGGCGAAGTGCCATGTGGCGCTGTTCTGATATCCCGACAAAGTTCTTGTTTTGTAAATTTTCCCTTTGCGAAGTTCCCTCTGGACCCTTATGTAACTTTTTGATCTTTTCTCTCTTCTTGCCGAGCTTTCGAGCCTTCTTTTCAGTGAGCTTCATCTCGTTATTCCTCTTTCCATTATAGTTCTTGTCTTCTCTTGGCATAGTAACTTCGCGCTGTTGAGATTCTTTCCTAAGATTCAAGGGTAATAATTATTCTCTATCTGGGATGGTTACTTCAGTATTCTACAAATCTTCTTGTGTTCTTGCAAATTTGACATCCAAGTATCTAGTCCTAAGTAGCTTCGATCTATTCTCATGTTCCTCAATCAAGTGCGCGATCCTCCTAGTCATGAAATCTTTTAATTCTTGCTTCTTCTGCTCTAAGACTTCTTCTTTCCTCCTAGTCTGGTCCTTCTCGATCCAAGGTTTTCCTAGTAACATAGTAAATGGGGTGTTGTTCTCAGTAAATTTAACAACCTCAAAATCTTCCTCTGTCGAAGTTCCATTGGCATTCATAGATATCTGGGTAAGTCTTCCACATAGGGTTATCATTTTTCCTCTTAATAATCCTATTCCTCCCAATGAAAGAATCATATAAGGCTCCCCTAAAAGTTCCCAAGTTCTTTCTATCATGATGTTCACCCGTGTTTCCTCATCCAAAACATAGTCAATGTCGAAGTCTCCTATTCTTGCTTCAATGCACTCTTCTTATTTGAATATATCTGATAATGTGATATGTCAGTGGTCATTCATGGTTTCTTTCATCTGTAGCAATACTTTCTCTGATTCTTTCCAGGGTTCTGCCATAATCTCAGTTTCTGGATCTGCTTTAGGGTTTTCTTGGTTCATATTCATTCTTTCAACCTTAGAAATCATTCTAGGGAAATCCAATACTTCATGGTCCATAGCTCTACAACAAATACAATTAGATCTTCTACCAGGGAATTCCTTAGCCAGATGTCCCGATCTTCTGCAACTGTAATAAAGGGTTAATCCTCATTTTCTTTTAAATGATCCCCAACCTTTCATGTACTCTGCACTAGGATCATAGTAGCTAACCTGCAAAAAATTCTTTCTAGGATCCTGCATCCATTTGTTAGTCCAATCATTCTCTCTATGCATAGGTATAACATATATTTCACTATTCTTATCAGATCTATTCATATCAAATCTTCTTTCATCTATCAGTGCCCTAGTTTTCAAGCTAGGAAAAATCTTATCAAACATACCTAGATCCATACTTTAGAAACAAAAATTTCCACTAATATTACCTTCACAGAGCACAAAGATTCAAGATCTAAAACTTTTCACTATTCTTACCTCTATCAGAGCATAGATCTTGTAGATATTACCTCTTTAAGAAAAAAAATTCTCACTTTTAACTTTCTCAAGCACAAAGATTTCAGATCTTACCACTTTTCTTCAAATCGTACTTCTTTTCTTGGCACATAGATTCACAGGTCAAGTAGAATACTGCGCACTAGAGTGACAGATCTACACATAGAGATTTCACAGTTTTAGGTTGGATCTTCACATATAGCTTCTTCTTCCTCAATTCCCAACAATCATAGTTTTGGTCCCGACAACGAAACCATGTGTTGGCATAGGGGCAGACACAGGGTTCAACGCTACAACAATGCACCAACAAAACCCTAACTACTGGCGCTTTCGGAGACACCTGCGAAGCAGATGAAGTCTCACCCAAGATAGAGGTAGGGGTAGTTGCAGGACTCTAGTGTTTGCAACCTTAGCTGGGACATAGATCTGTGACTGTAACACCTTAACAGGGCACTTAGCAGTTATATTTCATCAATATCCAGTCTTATTTTACAGCGCAGTTAAACCCTAATTACAGAGCATTGTAGTATCCAACGAGATCTACTATATTCAAGCACTAAGCACATCCACATAGGCCAGATCTAGCATTCATCCATACTATTAATCACATAGCATTAACATATCTATGTACCATTCATCTATATTGAAGCACTAATCAAGTTAACATATAAACACATCAATACATCACACAAAGTAGAGAAACACAACATGTATGTGGTTCACCCCCACCCTGGGGCTATGACCACCAACTCTTCTCCTTCCTTATTAGCTTCTTCAATCAGTTACATGCATAGAGCCACAAAAACCCTACTCCGTAGAGGACAAGAGATCTGTGCACCTCTCTCGATCCTCCTTCCTCGATCTAGGTTACAACACTAAGCCTCTTCTCAATCTCTTACACTCACTTGCACTGAGATCTGCAAGCCTCATACAGTATGCATAAAAGAAATCTCTACTCAACACTTAGCACTTTCGATCACATAGATTGGACTTATGCACTTAGCACACTCGCCTCTTCTTACATTGTCTAGATACTTATTTATACATTACCAAATGGGCCTAAACATGGGTAAAACCATGGGCTGTCATTCCCATACTTGTTACATAATCTTGAATCCAAAAAAGGGCCCTAAAAGGGGCCGATATCCCACAATATCAACTTCGTCTTGCGCTCCGCCTTCGACAACCTGTAGAAGTCCCAAAAAATAGGTCAAACTTGACCAAGGATCCTCAAAACTTGGTCAAGGGCCAACAAAAGTGAAGGAAGAATATATCCCAATCATAATTCTCATGAGTGGGAAGGAACTCTTGAATGAAGTCAAGAAGGAACAAGATATGTAGTTTGTTGTGGTGAGAAATCCCAGAGTCATCCTTACAAGTACTTATGTGGATGATCTGTCTATAGAGATTAAGGAACTATTGGATAATTTTGTTGATGTTGTGGTGGATGAGTTACCTCATTCTTTTCCACCCATTAGGAGTATTAGTCAACACATTGAACTTATTCAAGGAGAAAGTTTTACAAGCAAAACAACATATAGGTTGACACGTCAAGAAAATGAAGAGGTCAAAAATCATGTCCAATAGTTGTTGGATAAGGGTTTGGTCCGAGAAAGTTTGATTCCATGTGTAGTACCAAGTGTGTTGAGTCCAAAGAAGTATGGAGGATGGATAATTAGCACAGATCATAGAGCCATCAACAAGATTACCATCAGGTATAGATTCCCTTTACCCATAATGGATGATTTGATGGATTGCTTGAGTGGAGAAAATTATTTTTCTAATATAGACTTGAAGATTGTCTATCATCAGATAAGAATGAGAGAGGGAGATGAATGGAAGACAACATTCAAGAAAAATGAAGGGTTATATGAATGGATTGTTATGCCATTTGGCTTAAAATATTCCCCAAGAACATTCATGAGATTGATGAATGAAGTACTCAAAGACTTCATATGTAAGTTTGTAATTTTGTATTTGGATGATATCCTAGTCTTCATTAAAACTGAAGAAGAACACTTAAGGCACTTGAAATTAGTGATGAGGAGGTTGCAATAGGAGAAGTTGTTGATACATTTGAAGAAATTTTCTTTCATGAAGACAAAACTCATATACTTGGGTTTTGTGATATCTTCAAATGAATTGAAGATGGATCCAAAAAAGGTGAGGGAAATCAAAGAATGGCCTTCTCCAAGACACATATTTGAGGTGAGAAGCTTTCATGGATTAGTAAGTTTTTATAGGAAATTCATCAGGAATTTTAGTGGCATTTGTGCATCCATAATGGACACTATAAAGAAAAAAAATAAGTCTTTTAATTGGACAAAGGAAGCTAAAAAAAGATTCAAAGTTTTAAATGAGAATATAACAGAAAAACCAATTCTGGTTCTACCATATTTCAAGAAGATATTTCAAGTAAGGTGTGATGCAAGTGGAGTATCTATTGGTGCAGTATTGAGCCAAGACAATAAGCATGTTTCTTATTTCAGTGAGAAGATGAATGACACTAAGAGAAAATATTCAACATATGATAAGGAGTTTTATGTTGTAATACAAGCTCTGAAAAAGTGGAGGCACTATCTTATTCCAAAGGAGTTTGTCTTATAAAATGATAATCAGGCTTTACAATTCATAACTAGATAGGAGAAGTTTAACCAAAGACATTCTAAATGGGTAGAATTCATGCTGAATTTTACTTTTTTTATCAAGCACATTAGTGATAGTGCTAACAAAGTTGTTGATTCTTTGAGTAGGCAATGTTTGATTATGCAGGAATTTCAAGTAGAGACCTTAGGGTTTGAACACCTTAAGGAAATGTATCTTGAAGATCCAAATTTTAAAGAGACTTATGAAGATGTGAGAACCCTTTGCTAAGGGACATAAGTCATTGGATATAGTATCTAATTCAAGATGGATTGTTGTTCAAAGGAAGCCAAATCTGTATTCAGAAATGCTCAATGAGAGACAATGTGTTGAAAGAAAAACACAGTGAGGATTGGATGGAAATTTCATCCATGATAAGACTTATGCACAACTGAGTTCTTCATACCATTGGCCATGTGTGAGATCTGATGTGAAGAAATTTGTGGACATGTGTAGAGTTTTCTAGTATGAAAAAGGAAAGAAATAGAACACCGGTCTGTATCAGCCATTGCCTATTCTAGATAGGCCATGGGATGCCATAAGTATGGATTTTGTGTTGGGAATGCCAAGAACCCAGAGGGGGAGTGATTCCATATTTGTAGTAGTTGACATATTTTCGAAGATGACACATTTTATACCATGCCAGAAAACTAGTGATGTTACTAACATAGCCATCTTATTTTTCAAGGAAGTTGTGAGATTGCATGGCTTTCCAAGGAGTATAGTCTCAAACAGAGATACAAAGTTCGTGGGACACTTTTGGAGAACCCTATGGAAAAGGCTGGGGACAAATTTGTCCTTCAGTTTATCATATCACCCTTAGATAGATGGAAAAACTGAGGTGGTAAATCGAGGCTTAGGGAATTTGTTGAGGAGCTTGGTCATTGAACATCATAACCAGTGGGATCAGATTCTTCCCCAGGAAGAGTTTGCTTATAATGACTCTCCAAACAAAAGAACTAGAAAAATTCCATTTCAAATATTGTATTGAATGCATCCGAGAGGAATTTCAGAGTTAATGGATTTAAAACATGATGAATTCATAAGTGTAGGAGAAAAATACTTTGTTGTAGAGATGCAAAAGCTTCATAAAGAGATAGTTGCAGGAGAGCAGTCAGAAGTATAAAATCCAAGTTGATCATAAAAGGAGAGAAGTTCATTTCAAAGTTGGGGATCAAGTTTTAGCACACCTAAGGAAGCAGAGGTTCCCAACGGGAACATTTAATAAATTGAAGATGAAGAAAATAGGACCATGTAAGATCCTCAAAAAGTTTGATTAAAATGCATATGATATTGAGCTACCAGAGGATGTGGGAATATCAGCCATATTCAATGTTGCATACCTATACCCTTACATGATGGATGATAGAGGAGGATCAAATGATCAAAAGGATATTCAGTGGGAGAATGATCCGGATTATTTTCGGCACGAAATGAGAGCGGAGATATAATAAAGAAATGCACAGAGATAATGCAGATATTCAATAATATAACAGAAATGTATCAGATATGCAACCATAAACATAGATATACAGTAATACACAATTTCTATTAATCAAAGAAATGTACAGAGACTGTAAAAATACAGAGTGAAAGACTCACTAGAATGGTGGCAGCTTA
>JZKD02S1790717.1:186977-198738 GCA_000966675.3 Picea glauca | reverse complement strand
TTGATGAATATGCGCCTGATGCTATCGGCAGGCGTTGAAGGATGTGGGAAAAATTCTCCATCATTTCGTCCCTCTGTCGCGTGAGAGCTTGCTCAAGCAACAGACTGATAGGATCTTATGCTCCATTGTTTTTCTTTTCTTCCACCTTTTTACAATAATCAGTAATGCCAAAAGTCCTAGACATCCAAAAACCTAACCCTAGGAGATGAAGCGCCAAAAGTCATGTGGGCCCCCTTTGGGTAAGTTGGTGCATCAACTTCCCGAGGTCGTAACTTTTGCATACGATCTCCGTTTTAGGCGTATGATAGCTCGTTGGAAAGGTATATCCGAGAAATACAACTTTTGGGTGAGAAACATTGATTTACGATCCATGTTGCTCCCCTTTTTCTCAAAAAACATCGTTTAGGGCCTCAAAATGGCCTCGGAAGTTAAAAACTGCTAAAAATAGTAAATTACGAAAATTGCCAGAAACATGTTTTGGGCTAGTTGGAGAAGGTGGGTGGCCACCGATATCCACCTGGATCAATCCTCCCTCCTTGCAAGGAGTGCATCGAGCTTGTCTCTCTCGAGGTAGAGGCAGGGGTGGTTGCAGGACTCCAATGTCTGTAACCTTAGCTGGGACACAGATCTATGACCGTAACACCTTAATAGGGCACTTAACAGGTATAGTTAATCAATATCCAGTCTTAGTTTACAACGCAGTTAAACCCTAATTACAGATCATTGCAGTATTCAACCAGATCTACTATATTCAGGCACTAATCACATCCACATAGGACAGATCTAACATTCATCCATACTATTAAGAAAATAACATTAACATATCTATCTACCATTCATCTATATCAAATCACTAAGCAAGTTAACATATAAACACATCAATACATCGCACAAAGTAGAGAAACAAAACATATATGTGGTTCACCCCCACCCTGGGGCTACTTCAACCAACTCTTTGCCTTCTTTATTAGTTTCTTCAATCAGTTACATGCACAGAGCCACAAAAACCCTACTCCATAGAGGAAAAAATATCTACACACCTCGCTAGATCCTCCTTCCCCGGGCTAGGTTACAACACTAAGCCTCTTCTCAATCTATTACACTCGTTTGCACTGAGATCTGCAACCTCATATAGTATGCACAAAAGAAATCTCTACTCAGCACTTAGCACTTTCGATCACATAGATCATACTTTTTCACTTAGTACACTAGTCAAAGTGAAGAAAATAGGACCATGTAAGATCCTCAAAAAGTTTGATTAAAATGCATATGATATTGAGCTACCAGAGGATGTGGGAATATCACCCATATTCAATGTTGCATACCTATACCCTTACAGGATGGATGATACAGGAGGATCAAATGATCAAAAGGATATTCAGTGGGAGAAGAAGATGCCCATAGAAGAAAAGACACAGATGGAGAAGATCATAGATCATAGGATTGGTAAGAAGACCAGGAGGAAGACTTATTTTGAGTACCTAGTGAAATGGAAGGGTCACCCAACAGAGGATGCTAGTTGGGTAAATGAACCTAAAATTCAGAAGCATGGAAAAATAGTGCAGGATCTCATGGATAGAAGTCCATGAATTTGTTTTCTAGAGGAGTATGATGTAGGAGCATCTCCATAAACAGTTAAAGAGGTAAGGTGGAGGACAACTCAACACCCAACGCACAAATTTCAATTTTTTTTTTAAATCCAAGGAGGGCACATATTTCTGTTTTGAAAGGATTGTAATTTAAAGATTTTAAATGTTTTGAGGCTTGAGCCATCACATAAGGCGACCAAAGATTGTAATAGTTTTAATTATCATATAAGGTTGTACAGAAACTGAGTATCGACTCATATCTGAATGTAATTTGCATTCAATGTAATAGTCCTTAGTAGATGAATGTATTAATTATGATATGATAACTCTAAGGTAGTCTGGAGGGAAGGCTCGAGAATCCACTCAATGTATAAATATATGTATTGTATGCCCAAATGAGGCTAATGAATGTTATTGTTATTTATGTTGAGAGAGTTGTTGAATCTTATGAAGAGTTGCAGGGAAGTTGTATGAGTCCATGTACATATTTTATTGAATGATTACAAGCAGAGAGGTTTGATTCCAAATGTATGGTTTTGTGTTCATATGGATTATTTAGGTACATGTGATGTTTCTTTATGTTCTCTGTGTTGTATCTATTTATGTATATGTTATGCATGGATATGTTTTTCATGCTTAAAAGTGGAAACCTTTAATGTTTCTGTAAGTTTCATTTGTTCCTCTTCTGAGATTCCTGGTGTAAGGAGTGCATAGTTCCCTCAAGGAGTGCGTAAGCCGAGTCAAGATAGACTCAGAGCCTTAGAAGAGATAACATGAATTTATAGTGGAAGTGAAAGGAGTGCACAGTTTTTCAGTTGAAGTGCATAGAGTGAAAAGTTTCTCAGAGGAGAGCAAATTTTGTAGAAGACTAATGCAAGGAGTGCATCGAGAAAACACTTTCTTTAAGTGTTGAAGAAGTTTCATAGGAGACGCGAACAAGGAGTACATGAGAATATTTTTTCAAAAATATCTAATTCTGAAACCCGTTGGAAGTTCCAGGGACACAAGTAGTGTGCCAGAGTTCTAAAATACCTCAAGGAACAAATCTTAGAAGAGATAGCGGGTACAAGAGTTCAACAGGAGGGACTTAGAAAATTTCTAAGTCAAAATATTTAAAGTGCCAGAGGAGCACATAGGAGGGCACCAGAGATTCTATTTACCTTGTGCAGTCAAGCTCATGAAGGATATCAGTCAAAATATCTAAGGAGGAGAGGATCCATTGTTCTAAGAGTTGAACGCATAAGATATGTTCAGGAGGATTGTTGGCCCTTGACCAAGTTTTGGGAGATACTTGGTCATGTTTGACCATTTTGGGACTTCGATAGCCTATCGAAGATTGGAGCGCCAGACGAAGCTGAGATTGCGGAATCTCAGCCCCCTTTTTGGGTTTTTGGGATAATGTAATGGGAAAGGGATGTCGGGGTTTACCCATGCTAAGGCCCACTTTTGTAATATATAAATAAGTATCTAGGCAATGTAAGAAGTGTCGATGAGCTAAGTGCTAGAGTAATGGATGAGTTAAGTGCTATATCCAAGTGATGTGAATGTATGCTAAGTGAAAGTAGGGTTTTGGATGCTTTTTGCATGACTGTAAGAGGATTGCAGGGCCAAGTGAAAGTGGTTGTGATAGATTGTGAAAGGCTCAGTGTTGTAACAAGAGGAAGAAGGATCTAGCGGGTTGCACATATATTCTGTCATGTACGGAGTAAGGATTGTTGAGGCTCAGTGTTGTAACTGCTTGACTGAAATAATAGAGAAGAAGAGTTGGTGGACGTAGCCCCAGGGTGGGGGTGAACCATGTAAATACTTTTTATTATTCTTTGTGCTTCGACTTGATGTGTTTATCCCTTATTTTTCTAAGTGCTTGGACATGTTTAGATAGATATGCTTATGCTTTGTGCTTATTAGACATGTATGAATGTGCTTAGTGTTGATCTATCAGATCTGATCTATTTTACTATGGCTAAATGTTGAAAAACCTTAGATCTAAGTGAATGTTGCGATGCACTGTGCTATTTGTGAAGTAGAGTAATGGTTGAATATTGATAATCTATTGGTGCTAAGTGCTCAGTAAACAATATAATCAAAGATCTGCATCCTAGCTAAGGTTGCATACACTTGAGTCCTGCAACCACCCCTGCCTCTACCTTGGGTGAGACTTCATCTGCTTCATAGGTGTTGTCGAAAGGGCCGGTAGTTAGGGCTTAGTTGGTGCGCTCTTGAGCGTTGAACCCTGGGTCTTCCCCTGTGCCAACAAATGGTTCTGTTGTCTGGACCTAAAACTATGATTGCTGGGAACTAAGAAAGAGGAAGCTATGTGCAAAGATTCATCCTGAAACTGTGGAAGCTCTGTGAATAGAGTCGTGCCCTAGTGTGCAATATTCTACTTGATCTGTAAAGATTTGTGCTAAAGAAACAAGGTTAGATCTGAGAGAAAGAAGTCTGATCTGAACAGAAAAGGCCAGATCTGAAAGAAAGAAGGTTGGATCTGTAAAAAATAAGTAGGATCTGAAAGCTTTGTGCTCCAAGAAAGGTAAAAGTGAGAAGTTCTGATTGAAAAAGGTAAGATCTGTAATCTTTGTGCTTTGTAAAAGTAAGATAAGTGGAAATTTTTGTTTCTAGAGTATGGACCTATATAATAGGTTTTGTCCTAGTTTGAAAGCTAGGGTGTTAATAGATGAAAGAAGGTTTGATATGAATAGATCTGATAAGAATAATGAAAGATATGTTATACCTATGCATTGAAAGAATGTTTGGACTAACAAATGGATGCAGGATCCTAGAAATAATTTGTTGCAGGTTAGCTACCATGATCCTAGTGCGCAGTACAAAAGAAGATGGGGATCATTTCGAAGAAAGAGAAGATTAACCCTTTGTTATAGTTGTAGAAGACCAGGACATCTTGCTAAGGAATGCCCTGGAAAAAGACCTAGTTGTCTCTGTTGTAAGGCTATGGACCATGAAGTGTTGGATTTCCCTAGAATGATCGCTAATATTGAAGGAATGAACCTGAGTCAAGAGAACCCTAAGGCAGATATAGAAATGGTAGAACCCCATAAAGAATCATAGAAAGTATGGATACAAATAAAAGAAACCCTGAATGACCACCGAAATGTCAGCTTATCAGAGATCTTCAAAGAGAAGGAATGCATCGAAGAAAGAATAGGGGACTTCGACATTGATTGTGTTATGGATGAAGAAACATAGATGAATATTATGCTAGAAAAAACCTGGGAAGCTATAGGAAGGCCTTCTATGATCCCTTCACTATTAGGAATAAGTTTATTCAGAGGAAAGCTAGTAAACCTATGTGGAAAGCTCGCTCAGATACCTATGACTGTCAATGGAACTTCGACAGAAGAAGACTTTGAGAATATTAATTTTTTTGAAGATAGAATCTCGTTTACCATGCTAATGGGAAAACCTTGGATTGATAGAGATCAAGCCAGACGAAAGGAAGAAGAATAATTTTTGGAACAGAAGAAGCAAGAGTTAAAAGACTTTATGACCAGAAGGATCACACACTTGATTGAGGAAAAGAAGAGCAGATTGCAAATATTTAATACTAGAAACAGGGATGTCAAAGCTAAGAGAACACTAGAGGATCCCCTAGAGATTGAATTACCTACCCCAAGCACAAAAGAAGTATTACCTAGAAACCCTAGGAAAGAATTTCAACAGTGTGAAGCAGCTAAGACCAACGAAGAAAAGAATCAGAATGAGAAAAGCATTACCGAGACGAAGCTCACTGGAAAGAAGGATAGAAAGTCAAGAAAGAAAAGGGATAAAACTTAAAGATTACAAGAGGTTCTAGAGGATACCTCACAGAAAGAAAAATTACAGAATTTGAGCTTCACCGGGATATTAGAACAACGACATATGGAACTTCGCCATGACGAAGCAATATAGCCATTGGGACCGAAATATCCGTTCGACTTCCGCTCTGAACAGACATAAAAGCAATAAAGATTCATCACCTGACTGTTGGACCATGCCATAACGGACAAAGAAAGAGTTAATGAAGCCTCATACCCATTGCAAGCAATCCGCTGCTGAGTTTCCTATTTATCCCGTCATGCCATGCACGAAGAACACTTTTGCCAAATCGAGAATTTGAGATCACAACCTTGGTTGAGATTTTCCAGTGATCATTATGTCCTTACTTTCCATATTATTGTCGTGTCTACATTACTTCGTGAACCCAATATTATTAACCCCGAGCGCATATGTCAGAGGAGCTTAGCGCACTTGAAGAATATGCAAAGGAATTACTCATTGATCTCAAGACCGAGAAAGTCTTTTTGGAAAGAAGGATGTTTGCAGGTGTGAAAGCATCATCGACAGGAGGAGTCCAAGCTTCTCCATCGACTACTCACAGAGTAGGAACTTCCAGAATCACAACAAAGACGAGAACGAAGCATAGAGACGATCTCATGAATGCTAGGTTGATTCCAAGAATCTTACCTGTGTATATACCTCCTCTAAGTGGCGCAATGAACAGAGATAGTGTGCCTATAGATTTTGACTATGCCTTGGTAACTGCGTACCTCCTGAAAGGGATACATGCAATTCACACAGACCAGGATAAGCTAGCAGTACTAAAGTTTAGTGACTTCAACCTTGGAGACCATAAAGCTTACAGTATGTTCACCCTGCATAAGTATCTGACCAAGATGAAAGGAAATAATTCAAAGATTATCCCCCAGCCTTGGACCCATAACCTCACGCAATATACCCTGCTTAATGTTATGAAGATCCCACACTTCGGACGACATCAAGAAGTGAACTCATGTGTTAAGTTGTTGTTATCCTATTACCATGGAGGATATTTATGGTTGAACCAACGTATCACAGTGGATCCGACCTTGATCCATCAGATCACTAGGATGAGCATGCAAGGCCCTGACCCACATGATTTTTACCCTGGAAAGACCACAGACTGAGCCTTAGCACAAAATATAAAAGAGACTTATGGCGATGTCAATAAGGGCACGCGTGGCTACAAGGTAGCCTCTATTCAGAATGGCACAGTACGCCTCGCTTGTCAGCTGATTGAAGGAAAGTTAGTTCACAAGAACCGACCAACCCAAGTCACTGGATTCGTAGTAGACCTCGCAGGAAAGTGCGCAGAGGGCCTACAGATGAATTGGGTGTAGTACTTGGTAAACCAACTGGAACTCGACTGCAGAGAATCCCAGGACCAAGGGCATGAGTTCCATTTCAGTTGGCTCTTGATCCTGATTGCTTTCATTGAATGGGAGATGCCGAAAGGTGCGACCTTCCCAAACATTGAGCCATTTGAACCATTGGCAATGAAGTTCAGTACCCTGTGGTACTCGAATGATATGAATAAAAAATGGTAGTCAAATGTCGTGTTTCATTCATATTATAATCCGTTTAAAGTAGCTATCCAGTCTACACCATGAATCACTCCAAACACCCTCTACAGGTTTCATCCCCTGATGAAGTTCAACACAGATAGACACTTTATCTACATCACAGCGCGTGCTGACGAGCACAAGCAACAATTACAGTCCTATTATAGATTAACAAAAGAAGATATGGAGGATATCACAAAGGAATGGGCGGCGGACCTTCTTGTTCCAACTGACCCTGCGGAGATATTTGATGTAGACATTCTAGAAACTACGTAGGATCTACCTAGACCTAGCATGCGGCAGAAGATCAGTGAAGTGAAAGACTTAAGTAGTGCCTTGGTGAAGACTACTTCCATCATGCCAGAGAAAGAGGGTGATGGTGAAGAGTTAGAAGAATTTGAACAGAAGAGCAGTGACGAAGCAAA
This sequence comes from Picea glauca, assembly GCA_000966675.3. Taxonomy (NCBI): domain Eukaryota; kingdom Viridiplantae; phylum Streptophyta; class Pinopsida; order Pinales; family Pinaceae; genus Picea; species Picea glauca. The sequence continues at coordinate 191,346 of JZKD02S1790717.1, read as the reverse complement.
GATTTTGAAGAAGAGGAAGGGTTCACCTCAAAAACCTTCTTCCCGGAAGAAGTCCAAAGCTCACGTGACTAAGTTGCAGACCACACTGACCCCAGACGACTTCAAATTCATCATCGCATCTCTGAATGATGTTGCGATGGAGATAGTAGAGAAGTAAGAGACTAAATAAGAGGATATGTACAATCAAATCGAGATATATCTCCAAGGAGTGCAGCAGGCACTTTAGTTGAAGCGCACAGTCTCCAATGTGCCCCTTTCAGTCAGAACACCAGAAGTAGGAGATGAGCCAGCCCAACTCCACCAAATCATGGATTTAGTCGAGGATTGACTTCGAAAAGCACAAGATGAAATAGAGAAATCCACCCAGGCTTTGACACAAGTACAAGGAGTACTTATAGAACAACACAGTGTTGCAGAACAAGAAAAGAGTGCTCTCCAAGCATAGTGGAATGAAGAGAAAGCACAGCTACAACAAGGAAAGGAACAGTTGCTGGCAGAGCAATTGGAAGTAAAGGAAGAGGTCAACAGAGCACTTCACTCTGTGACTGTCATTTAGGTAAAGAACGAATAAAGAATCCCACTGTAGGTGGCACAACTCGCAGAAGTGATCTAGAAGCTCCAACAATGCATTGCAGATCTAGAGCTTCGCGTAGTACCTGATATCCCGTAGGAGATCAGAGACCAAAGAGAAATAAATTCCCACAACACAGTTGACAGACTGAAAGATCTTGCCTTAGAGTGCAAGCAGCTGAGTAGCCGCCCAGACATATGAGAACCTCACCGAGAACCCAAAGTTATATAAATTGGAGTTGTAGCTCCAAGAGGTGAAGTATGAAGATGAAAAGCTACAGACACAGCTGAAGGGCCTGTCACCTGTAGAAAGAATGAAGAGATCTCATGAACAACGTATGACCCAACAACAAATCCATACAATCCAGAGCAAAGTGATGGAAGTGACTCAATGAATGCAACCGGTGCAAGATAAGGCATGTCAACTGTTCACATAGGTTGAAAGCCGAGGAGCAGAGCTAGAACAGGTTGTGAGTGTAGAAGAACAATGCCTAGAGGGACCCGCCAATGACTCAATCATCTAGGAGTTTTCCGAGCAAGATGTCGTAGCACAACAACAGGTCGAAGCAGCTTGAGCCAAGCTCGAGGCATTCGAGGTAGAATTGATCAGACTAAAGTGACTCGGAACGAGTCACAGGTGAGTGTTGGGGGCCCGTTGGCCCTTGACTAAGTTTTGGGAGATACTTGGTCATGTTTGACCATTTTTGGGACTTCAACAACATGTCAAAGATGGAGCGCCAGACGAAGCGGAGATTGCAGAATCTCGAGCCCCTTTTTGGGTTTTTTGGATAATGTAACGAGAAATGGATTTCGTCCCTTGGGTTAATCCACGCTAAGGCCCACTTTTGTAATATATAAATAAGTAGATAGGAAATGTAAGAAGTGTCGATGAGCTAAGTGCTAGAGTAATGAATGAGTTAACTGCTAGATCCAAGTGATGTGAATGTATGCTAAGTGCAAGTAGTGTTTTGGATGCTTTGTGCATCATTGTAAGAGTCTTGCAGGGTCAAGTGCAAGTGGTTGTGATTGATTGTGAAAGGCTCAGTGTTGTAACATGAGGAATAAGGATCTAGCGGGCTGAACAAATCTTTTGTCCTATGCGGAGTAAGGATTGTTGAGGCTTGGTGTTGTAACTGCTTGACTGAAATAATAGAGAAGAAGAGTTGGTGTACGTATCCCCAGGGTGGGGTTGAACCATGTAAATACTATGTGTTATTCTTTGTGCTTCGACTTGATGTGTTTATGTTATAACCCTAAATTGAACCATCCATGCTTACCTGGCATTAGGCCTACTCATGTCTCTTCCTTGCCAAAACCATGCTGAATAAAACCCTGAAAAACCACTTAAAACAAGCAACCCGCGCCCTAACCTAACACTGGGCGCGGTGGAACGCTTGTTGACCTTCTACTATGCGCGTTGGACCGCGGGCTAGCCAAATACAGCCCGCGCTTACCTAACAAAAGCAAAAAATCAGGAAAGTTTCCGCCGGGACGAAAAGCGTTGGGTCAGTTAACTGGAACTCCTAGCCATGCATGGCCGAGAGTTCGTCTAAAACCCTAGCTCCTTCTAGCCTATAAAAGAAGGGGTAGGGGTACTATTCAAAGGAGGAAAAATCATAGAAAAGAAACTCTGCCCAATTGTCGAATCCATTTTGTCCCAACCCTTTAGCCTTTCCTCAAGATTTAGGAGAATTCAAGCAAAGCAGTTGGAGGAAAAAGAAGAGGAGGAGCCCAGGATCAGGATTGAGGAATGGTGGCCGGTCTCTGTAATCATTGTAAGTGATTCATTTATAGATTAATAAAAAGATGCTTTTCCCGTCCCAAATACATGAGTCTTATATGTTTTATGTGATTTGTGTTTAATCTCTAACCCTCTAGTAGAACAATAGCATGCATGCATAGTTTTGTCTTGATTGCAGGATCACTTTTTGGAAGGAGCAGCAGAAGCAAGGAGCTAAAGCTCAACGGAGGATCTACACCAACCGTCGATAAAAAGGTTAGTTGGTTCTTCCCCTGTTTGCTTGTGAAAAAGGGTTTTAGGTTGGGGTAGAAGGTTAAAAGTCATTTCTGAAGGGTCATGATCTGCATGCAAGTTTAAGCCCTAGCTTGTTAGTCCGTATGGTATAATTTCCCAACAACAGAATTGGCGACTCCGCTGGGGAGATTTTACTCTTAAGGTTTCCGGATTTCATTGAAGGTTTTTTGGGTAGTTCAAAGAGTAGAGTTTCTGTTTCTTTGTTGTTTTTGTTTTCTGTTAGGTCAAAAGCTAACAGGGAACCTGGTTATCAATACTAGTTTTTTCCTTGACTGTTGCTTGACTTTTATTCTCGGGACACACAGATGTACCCGCGGCCTGCAGAAGCCCTGCCTGCGGGTAACCCGCGCCCTAACCTTCTATAGCCCGTGGTTGACCGCCTGCTGTAGTGGTTTCAGTAGCGTGTAAGAACCCAGGAAGCTTAGGAGGCAGTCTCCTCTTCCCTGTCAGAAGTTTACCTTCTCAGGGGGCTTTCTGGATCCTGTCTGGGTCTTGATTGGTTTACTGTCTTTCTTTATGTCTGCCTTATTGTATTGGTTGTCCTTTGCATTTGTTTTCCTTTTTTGCAAATTTTATTTTTCTGTTGAAATAGAAGCATCCAAGCCTTTAGGAGACCCTGGTTGTCAGTACCAGAGGCCTCTTTCAGGTCTGGGCTGCCTGTGTTTGATATTTTCATAGATTTTATACATACCCGCGGGCTGCTTCAGTCCTGAGCGCGGGTACCCGCGTGCTGTTACAGCTCAGCACGCGGTTGAACGCGTGTTGTATTGGTGACAGTCGCGGGCCTGTCTGGTTTCCTTTTAGCCTGGGTGGGGCAATCATCCCCTCCTATGGTGAGAAGAGCTCCTTTCAGGGTTTGGAGTCTGGAGGGGCACAGTCAGTAAGTTAGGGCCTCGTGTCCTTAGCTTGTGTTTTGCTTACTTGATGTTTTGATAGAAAAGACAAAAGAGAAAAAATATTTGTTTTGTGGTTTTTAGGCAAGTGTTAGAATCGGTGCTGTCTTGATTGTTTTTTCGGATTTTTGTGCTCTGATTCTTTTTGCGATCTGCGCTTTAAGCCAGAGTTTTCTCTTCATTCTCTTGATTTTGTTCTTGTCATCATTTTTCCTTGTTGCATTATTTTGCAATAAAATAAAATAAAATAAATTCTTGGTTCATTTTCTTCTTGATTTGAAGATTGTGTTGCATCAGTAGCTAGGAAAGAAGTCTTTTTGCATAAGTTTTTGTAGTGCATGTCAAGTTTAATTAGCTCGCAGATCTGAGTGAAAGTTCTTCATATTTACTGCATGAAATCTTAGTAATTTTGAAAAGAAAAGAAGTCTTTTTGCTGAAAGGTGTTGGTTTTGCATTTTAGTAAAAGTTTGTTTCCAAGCATTTCTTGTTCTTTTTGCTTTGAGTCTTTTTRCACACCATCAGTTTCACTTTCGTACCTTGTGACTTAAAAATCCCATTAAAAGCAGCGCTAATTAAAATCAAGTAGAATTTTTGTTTATAGGGTGCATACACTAGCTCAGGACTAGGGCCTTGGAATAGGTTGGAGAGTAAATTGTCCAAGGCCACCCAAACTAAACATTGGAGTCTGTCAATAGGGAGTGTAGAAGTCCAGTTACAGAAAGTTATTTGGGATCCCCCTCTAACACAGGGGCTAAACACGAGGTCGCGTAAGGAAAGGTAGCGGAGATAACCCCTCCAAAGCTGGACCGAGCGTTGTGGAGAACACATATTGAGGATTTGTTAAGGGATTCCGTCGTTTTCATTTGCCACG
>JZKD02S1790717.1:103171-145887 GCA_000966675.3 Picea glauca | reverse complement strand
CCATAGGGGCTAAGCCTTGGCCTCGTGGGACCGAGGTTTATCCCCCACAGGCTAAGACTTGGCCCTGTGGGACTAAATCTTAGCCCCTTTGGGCTAGGGTGATGTCCGACATCACTTCCGATGGCCTTCCATCACCGATGCATATATTTTTTTTTAATTTGTTTGTTTTTTCATAAAAATTTTACCTATTTTTAAGTTTTTTAATTTTTTTTTTTTTTTTTTTGGTTTTAATTTTTTTAGTTTATGGTTTGTAATTTTTTTTTTTTAATTTATATTTTTAATTGTTCTTTGTGCTTTTTAAATTTTTTAAATTTTTTGGGCCATAAATTTGTTTTTTTTCCCTTTTTTTGTTATTTTTTTTCTAGTTTTAGCTTAGTTTATATATTTGTTTTGTTTTGATTTTTTTTTTACTCTTTAGTTTTTTAAGTTTCTCTTTAATTTTTTTTATTATCTAAATTTGTTTTTTATTTTTTAATTTCAATTCTTTTATTTTTCTTAGTTTTTTTTAGTTTTTAATTTATCAAAAAAATGAATTAATTGTTTTTGTTAAATATTAAAAAATAATGTTTTTTAACTACAATGTTTTTCTATATATTGAAGTAAAGGTAAACAATGTGTTAAAAATGGTGTTTTCCACTATATTTTAAAAGTATGGAACAACAAATTAATTAAGGAGACACAATTATATGAAAAATCGTAACTTCAAAAAAGTAAATGGTAAAAAAAAAATTTAAGATTGAAAGAAACATGGAAAAATGACTAAATACATTGTTGTATATAAAAAAAAATTGAAAAAATTGAAAAAGGGATGAAAAATAAGCATTTGAAAAAAAATATGGAAACATTCTGGATCGAAAAATTTAAAATATCAAAAAAACACCTAAAAAGGGAGACGGGGTACTACCAGTAGCACCATTTTTTAAAACAGGGTAAAAATTGGACCCCCCCAAAAATGAAAACATTGTAGAGTTCTCATTAAGTTGGTAACTATGTTATCCTTCGAAGTGGAGACATATGGAAGTGAGTATGCTAGGGGAGTAGTGTTGATGCATGGAGGAAGGCCCATGTGCTATCATTATGAAACATTTTATGAGGCGGTTCTTAACTACCCTACCTACGACAATGAGCTCTATGCCTTGGTACAAGTTGTCAAAAAGTGGAAGCACTATCTGATGGGCAAGGAGACCATCATCCACACAAATCACCAACTACTACAATAATTGCATGCCTAGAGTAAGATACAACAAACCATGCATTATAAGTGGATGGGGTTTTTACAACAATTTCATTTAGTCATAATGTATAAGAAGGATAGCACAAATAAGTTGGCATAAATTCTTTCATGACCACCCACATCCAATATTACAACTTTGGGAACTCATATGGACATGGAGACTTTTACCCATGATGCATATAAAGAGGCATACACAAAATATGGGGAATTCAAGGAGGTGTTTCAACAACTACATGGCCAAATTCATATAGAAGAAGGTGATGGCGAGGTGGACTATCATTTTCATAATAGTTTACCCTACAATCTCGACGACAAGATATGTGTTCCTAAAGGTGAAAATTTGTAGCTTATTAGAGAGGCTCACACCTCCAAGGTTACATGACATTTTTGTGTTGGGAAGACGGTTTCCAACTCACAGAGGTATGTGTACTAGCCCAAAATGTGAGAAGATGTAGTACAATATATTAGAGGATGTATACTTTGTTCTACCAACAATCCCAATAACATGAAGCAACATCTAACCCACTCAACCTTGGGAAAGTATTTCCATGGATTTTTTGGGAGGTTTACCAACAACTAGGAAGGGATATGACTATCTATCTTTGGTAGTTTATAGGTTCAGGAAAATGTGCATTCTCATGCCTTGTAAAAACATCATCAATGGACAAGAAGAAACAAACAAGTTCTTTGAACCAGCGTGGGTGCAGTTTTGGATACCAAGGAGGATCATCTCAGATAGGGATACCATATTTCTCATTTCATTTTGGACTACATTGTGGGAAAATATGGACAATAATTTGAATAAGTATACAACATTCCATCCACAGACAGATGGGAAGATGGAAGTAGTTAACTGTACTTTGGTGTAGATTTTGAGGGGTTACAATCAGAAGCATCCAAAGACCTGGGATGAAAATTTGATCAATATAAAACACTCTTATATTATAACAGTCCAAAATTCTATTGATCTAAAAGACTATTTATGGTCTTAAAATCAACCTCACGAGGATATGAATCCCCCTGCATTTTTAGAGAGGTGGTAATCTTGTTTTTATTATAAAATTATAAACAAAAATAAAACAAAATCTGATAAGGACAAGACTTTGTTAAAGATGACATTCACATTCAAAATAGTACTTGATATTGGAACCAGGTATCTTTAAAAGGAAACCATATACAAAATATTTTACAAAGTAGATAAACTAAATGAGTATAATAAATAAGAGGTTGGCATTTCCATCACAACATTCATCAAGAAAATAAACAATATCCACAATAAAGAAATAAGAAAGATGGACTGCATTTATAAGAGAACTTTAAATGATCATTCCATTAGGCACAAAAAATATTATGATGGATAAAACATTTGGAAATTCAAGCTTCAGTTCAAATTATTTGAGAATACAATAATGTAGTATCCCAATTAGTTCTCTCGAAGTCTCAAAAAATAATATAATTCTTTAAATACAAATTAAATGTGTTTAAAGAAAAGATGTGCATTCTCCCTTAGAAAAGGACTAGGATTGGGCTCTCGTGGACCATAAAATGAAAATAAATGGAAGAAAAGAGGAAAACAATCAAGGGTCATCCTGGTTTTTACAGAATGTTGAGAAATATAAGGAAATATGAAAAATGGTTGTGGAAAAAATTGACACAAAAGGTGGAGGGAACAAAGTTGTTGTTTGACTCAGTATGATGGAAAGTTCTTGTAACCCTTTATTTGCTTGTAGTTGTTTATTTTATAGGTGCATGTTGTGGTTGAGGTGGAATAATTGCTACAACTATTTCTTGATTTTCTCATTCGATAATTCTGATTAATTCATTTTTCAACCACTGTTATTGGACTAATCGGTAAATGCAGACACAAACTAATATCCCTAACTTCAATAAGAAGCTAGAACAAAACAGAGAAGAATACAAGTTTCTCCTTAGATTTCATTGTAATATAAACTAGTTCAGAGAGGGACAAATGACATACCATTTAAACGATGTTTGATGCTCGCTAGTGTCGTCCTTGCTCCAACTTTGGATTTGTGGGATGGTGAACCTGTTAAGAAGAACAAACCAACAAAGAGAGAGAACAACGATATATACATATTTCAATGACGTCTATGTATAAGATCAAGGAGTTATACAATAAAAGTAGAGACACCTTTATAGGGAAGAAATTTATTACTGCATTATATTGAATGAAAGTGGAGAATACAACCCATGCCTTGATGTTACAAGGTCCCTTCCAATGGCCCTTTGCTTCAACACACACACCTTTTCTCCAATGCTTTTGATGAAGAGAATTCACAACCTGACTTGGAAAGCTAAAGCAAAGCTATCACAAGTACAATCTTCAACAAAATTCTTCATGCATAAGCTAGCCTAGCCTTTCCCATGAGATATCCCTCTTTATATAGGGTGAAATAGGGATGGATGAGGAGATTAGGATGATCCCACTAAATCATAGAAGTGAGTAAGATCCAAACTGATCGGAGGCCACATCATCTTCTAGAATATTCCCTTATAGAACTTTCGTGAATCTCATTTTTTTCTCTTGTCTACGGATCGTCGCACCCTATCCACAAGCAGCATGCGACGATGCCACAGTCTAGTTTTGGTACATCATGCGACGATCAAGCATTTTCTCACCCAAAGGATTTAGCAAGGTGCAACGATATCCTTTGATATGGTTTTTAAGAAAATAAAGATAATTCAATTTCGAAGTAGATCAGAGTATGAAATGATTCGAAACTGACTCAGGGAAGGCCGACATGGTAAGATTTAAGGACTGTAGATGGTTGACTCGATAGAAGTCTTGTTTAGATTGAAATTCTCTTGAACATATGAATGACATGACAATCGTCTTGGTAGCATTGACTGAAGGAGGACCCAACATATGGACTTGTGGATGGTCAGAAGAGAGAAAAATGGATTTCCAAACCCAGATACAATGATGAAGAGGGGTGTCATGTTCAAGAGCGACTTACTGACACTAACACAGATACATATATACATTTCTTTCCCAATTTCCCCCCACCATTTCTGGCAAGTACCTCTTTATTTTTACGCAAGATTGAGGAGGATAGCATATTATTGTAATGTAAGCTCATCCTTCAGATGATTCCCTCGGAGTATTTTTAACTAACCCTAGGAAGGAGTGGTTCAGTCCCATATGGGCCTTTCGATGCTTGTTTTACGAGTCCAAAGAAATAAAACTCAGATGTTTTTCATGTTTAGAGAGTCTAAAAAACACTTAAAGAAAACTCCAAAATGTCCTTTTTTGTAAGTTAGTCTGGCGAGACCAAAAAAGAGATAATCTACCGCTCATCAAGCGTTTTCTTCAAATAATTTTACGAGCGTGAAAATAACAAGGTTGCTCGGCTATCTTTTCATGTTTAAGGAGCTTGAACAGATCTTGAAGGATACTCCATAGGGTTCGTTTTTTGTATTACCATTACGAGTCCAAAAAAAGTGATAAAAGGTTACTTGATTACATTCTCATAGTTTCACGAGCATGAGAAAGAATTAAGACCATACTCATAGTTTTTCCTAAAAAACCCTAAAAGTATATGTACATTATAAAAACAAGAAAAAATGACCAAAAAAGGAAGGATCCATATCAAAATTTTGGTCCTCAGATCTCTCAACCTGCAATAGAGACACTTTGCAAAGTTCATTAGGTTTAGGGCATAGGTAAAAATATTAAAAATTAATTTAATTTGAAATTAAAATGGTAAAAATGAATAAAATAGGTCGAAAATAGTCCATTTACCATTTCATTTGTATTTTCACCAAAATAGTGCCAAAACCCCCCTTTTTCCTCCGAATTTCAAGTGACGATTCTGGAGTTCCTATTGGACGATTTCTCGAGCCTCTTCTGTGAAGTAGGTATTCTTCTTCCCCTCTCTCTTTTCACCGTATAATTTTTCATTTTTAATGGTTCAATTTTGAATTATGGGCAAGTTTTCAAGGGTTATTGTGCTTTGAGATCGTCGCAGGCCCACCCTATGGTGAACTGCGACGATCCCAAATCGTTGCAACAGTCCCACATCTGGGTGTGACGATGCCACACTGTGTGGAAAAGATCCTCTACGACGACCGAAACTCAAAATTTAAAAAGAGAGATATAGTTAGGAAAACTTCCAACATGAACCTAATCATATTTTATTGATTTTTGCCAAGTTTTCAGCAGCCATTATTCTCGAGTGGAGGGAACGAGATAACAAGGAAGAAGATTACTTTTATGAGAATGATGTGGGCACTGTCATGGCACTCTGAGAGTGTGGCTTGATGAAAGTTTTCAAAGTTTAGAGCATGAGAGCCCATTTGATATTATTGGAATACTTATTCCACATGTGGGATGTCAATGAGCAAGATTTTCATGTGGGTGTGCATACACTCACCTTAGAGATTGATGACATTTAATTCTTGACTGGGTTATCTCTTCAAGGCTCTCGGGTGTCACTATCGGGAAGAATAGGTGGTGGTGAACCCATGGATTATTATGTAGCACATCACTGCGTACCTGATACATATAAACATAGTGGAAAAGTTTCCATAAAGGATGTTTGATATTTTCCTTTGAGAACTATCCTCTACACTATCACTCAGATGGAAGGGAGTAACGCTCCACACATTTATTTAGAAAACCATTTTCAGTATGCTATCGAGTGTATGGAGCCCCAGGTTTTCAATTGGTGAGAGGGTCTTCTAAAAAACATGAAGAAGCAATTGACAACGTGTAGGACCGGTCGATTGAAACAATTTGGGTATGGATCTATTTTGATATCCTTCTTCCTACAGAGGGTCCCCATTTTTCACCTACATCATGTGGAATGGGGAATACCCTCTCCATAGGATCCTCGAATGAAAATATGGGTAGATTTGATGGCTCGCCATGGAGGCGTGCCAATCGTTACATATGACCAAGCTTTGTTCTAATGGCTGAGGGATCAACTTTTTATGGTTGAGGACTATGCATATGATGGGACTAAATTTCGTGGAGACCTCGACTTGGCATTACCTAAGGGTTCTTAGAGGGGAGAGATAGGTAAGATTTTTTTTTTCATTATATGTTGTTTTTGGTATTTTAATTATAATTGTTTTTTGTTATTTATCCGAGACTAATCAAGTTCTCTCAACAATGCAGATGTGGCTCCTTTCCAGCCTCCAGGATCATCTCCTATTTAGATACATGGAGAGATAGGTGGAATGGTGGGTCTAGGGGTGACTACTAAAGATCTCGAGGAGATTGAACAAAACCTTGAGGGTTTGACCATGAAAATACCTGACATCAATGTGGATGAGTTACCTCAGTGCTACCAATGCCATACAATTGGTGTATCAACATCCATTCGTAGAATTCTTCATCGAGTGGAACAAGAAGTTGTTTGTTATAGCGAGAAACATCCTTGATGCATATGTATATGAATTCATGTGCTTCAACATTTTGATATTTTGGTCTCAGGAAAAACACTTTTTGTAACTTTTGACGTTATAATATAAAATTCCTACCAACTTACTTGTCTTTTAAATGTGTGTTTGGATTTATAAATGGTGCAAATGTATATCTAAAACATAATTATCCAATGCATATGTTAATGTGTTTAGACATATAGGAATATGTTGATATTCAATATAATCAAAATGTCTTTCCGAGAGGAGAATTCTTAAGTATACCCATAATAAAAGTTACTCAATTGAAGCACCACTAGTTGTGAACCAAGACGTACAATAAGATGACGAATGAAAAATGAATTTTTGTCAGTTAATAACTCGATAAATGCACTATATTCCATGATATTATTAGTTTCATGACCAAGGAAAACACCGTGTAGACTGATCAACCCATCTGTAGGTGCATAGATTTCCCATGTAGCAGACGTTGAGTTTTGAGTACTAGGACTAGAACCATTAGCAAAGCCGATATAGGGTAGAGAGGACGTCAACATCTGAAAACCAATCACAAGGCAAAGTAAGCAGCTTAAAGGAAGAACAAGAAGTGAAAAAATAACAGTACACTAGAGTATGATACACTAAAATACAAAGTACTCATGCAAAAAATATATTAAGCATAGTACTTCTTTAGGTAAAGCCCATTTCTGGGTTCACCCAAAGGAATTCCATCATAATCTACCATCTCATAAGCTCCTTTCTCCAACACGCGTTTAACGATATAAGGACCATGCCACATGGGCTCAAATTTACTAGCCCCTAATAAGTCACGATCTTGTTTGTAAAGGAGAACTAAATCACCCTCAGAAAAAACACGTGGTTTGACATGATTGTCATATTGAGCTTTGACATGTTTCTTCTTAGTTTCTATGACTAATGCAGCATCACATAGAGTCTCGTCTAATTGCATCAAATACAAGAGACGTTATTCTTTGGCTAAGGTGTTAGGGAGAAGTTCGACAGCTAGTTTCAAATATGGGATTTCACATTCAATCAATAGAATAGCTTCGATACCATATACTAACTGGAAAGGTGTGAACCTTGTGGAATATTTAACAGATTTATGATAGGCCCATAATGACGAAAAGAGCATTGTGTGCCAGCTTGACTTGTGAATTCCTACCATCCGTCAAAGCATAGTAGTTAGAACTTTTTTGATTGCTTCAACCTGACCATTGGTCTGTGGATAGTAAGGGGTTGATTTTTCATTTCGAAGACCTAACTTATCGGTAAGTTAAAACATCATGAAATTGAAAAAATGGCTACCATGGTCAGTGACGATGGCTTGAGGGACACCAAACCTAGTAACGATATGATTGAATATGAACAATGCTTCATTTTTCCCAGTATTATCAAATGTAGGCATTGTCTCGGCCCATTTACTAAAATAATCCATAGCTACAATAGTGTATCCATGCCCCCCGACCAAGTGAGGGTTACATGTCATGAAGTCCATGCCCCATTTAGTGAATGGACCAATGGAAACTATAGGGTAAAGAGGAGCAGGATGTGATCGAATCTTATTGTTATAAATTTGACAAGTGTGGCATTTTTGAGTGAGAGTAATGCAATACTTAAACAATGAAGGCCAGAAGTAACTAGCTCGTAAGAGATTTTGGGCAGTGGAATACGCAAACATATGACCACCACATGCTTCAGAATGACAATCAGTTAAATCTTTCTCAACTCCATCATAGGCTAGACATTATCGAAATACATAATCAATACCATAATGGTAAAGGGTATCACCGAGGATAATGTATTGACGGGCTTGATACCGAGTTCAATGATGATCTACATGAGAAAGATCAGGCCAAAAAGTTTGGGTTTGGAGATAAATGATAATGTCTCCATACTATATGTCATTTGAACTGATAAGAAAGAGAGACTCATCAAGAAAAGATTCCTCTACCACAATTTTTGTCTCAGTGGAGGGAAGGTCACATATCAATTCGGAAAAAACCAAATATTTCTTTGACTTGGCTCGCTCAAACTCCAAATCAAAATCCTGGAGAATCACTATCCATTTGGAGTATTTTCCCCCTAGAAATTGTCGTGTACTGATATGTTGCATAGGGTTGAAACTTGAAATAATTATGGTCTTTCACAATAAGATATAATGACAAAAACGTTGAATAGCTTGAACAGCTACCAAGGCCAATTTTTCCACATGCATATATTTGGTTGCAATGGTCATGAGACTCCGAATCAAATAGTAAATAACATGTTCATCGTGTGAATCATCCTCCTGGACTAGAACCATGGCTATGGTAGATTCTTAAGCATCCAAGTATAAGAATTAATCTCGACTATAATTAAGGGGAAATAAGAGTGGTGTACGGGTAAAGGAAAGTTTCAAAGCTTCAAAGGATTTGTTGGCAGTGTCGTCCCATACAAAATTGTGACCCTTTTAAGAAGTCGAGTGAAAAATTTCATTAGTTTGGCATAATTAGGAATGAATCGATGTAAAAAGTTTTCTTCCCCTTGCAAACTTTGGAGTTGGCGTAAGGTAGAAGGAGAAAAATTGAGAATAACTTCAACCTTCAAAGGATCCACCCTAATCTCATGTGTAGAAACGATAAATCCAAGTAGTCCTCTAGAATCCACACAAAAAACACCTTTGTGTGGATTCAATCATATGTGATAATATCGACAGCATAGGAAAATGGCCCGTAAGTGTGTCGAGTGATCTTGGCGATGCATGGAATGTGTCGGTAAGTCATCCAGGTAAGGTTGGAAAATGTGCTTAATATCATGAAAATCATAAGACATAGCCCGTTGAAAAGTCACACCAGCATTTTTGAGACCAAAAGGGAGTTTACAATATGCGAAGTTACCCCAAGGGAAAATAAAAATAGTCTTATGTTGATCTGCAAGTAAAATATTGATTTGATTATAGCCGAAGAATCCATATATTAAAGAGAATATTTTACTCCCAGCACAATCGTCAACAATCTGGTCGACGAAAGGGGTTGGATAATTATCTTTGGGAGCATCCTTGTTAATATCCCTATAATAAAAAGAAACATAGATCATGCCTTGTTTCTTCGTAACCAGAACAATATTAGAAACTCAATCAGTCAACGCTATAGGGTAAACAAAATTGGCTTTAAGACTTTTTTCAACTTCGAGTTTAATAGCAACAAATTTTTGTGGATGGACTGGTCAAAGTATTTTCTGAATAGGTTTAGCGTCAGGGTATGTCTTAATCTCATGTACAACAATATTTGGATCAATTCCAAGAATTTCTTCGTAACTCCATGCAAAAACGTCACAGAATTCTTGGAAAAGAGCCTTGTAAGTTCAGATCTCATCAAGAGAACATGAGGCACCAATATGAACATTTTCCACAATTATAGGATTAATTGAAATATCTAGAGGGATGGTAGGTGAAATATTTCCCAAGTTCCCTTCATGCAAAACATCTTATATTGGTTCAGAAACTGGGGGAATAGTAATGACTGTAGATAGATTCAAAATTCTTTGGTAACTCTCGATAGTCTTGGGTTTCAGGAAGAGAATAGAATGATGATTCCCATCATCCCATGGCGTATCTTCCATGGACATAAGTGTCATGATCATTTCATCAGTGTAGAATACCAAATGAAACAGATCAGGAGACGTATATAAGAGAGAATGAGGATAAGGAGTTTTTGATTGAACAACTTGATAGGAAAATTCCACCAGACTTAAAGTCATTTGGTCACCATAACGAAGATAGTCATCCAAGCTAGGTACTATCCAAGGTTCATAAGACTCAGGGGTTTCTCCAACAGTGGTCTAAATCATGTTAATAGAAGTGACAAAAGGAGGAGGAACATTGAGTGGAGGAATGGGGAAAGTACCCATTAACAAGGAATATTTTAACAGACCCACACCAACATTCTCATAACCAGGAGGTGTTTTCGCTATGAATGGAACGTTACTAGTGCGCGAATTGGAACTAAATAAGGAGAGTTGATATACGATAAAAAAATTACCTTGATGAGGGAAACGTTTCACACAGAAAAGAGTAGAAACAACTGTGTGCATAGAATCAATCAAACTACGACTAAGTAGAAGGTTGTAATCGAGAGGTGCATCAAACACCTCAACATCAAGAGTAACCGCTTTTCCTTCTAACACAATAGATAAGGAGGAAAGAACACCATAAGGTTTAAACCATGTACCATTAAAATATTTTAAAGTATTGTGTGACTCGGTAAGGGTAGGAGAGTCAATGGCCTTCCAACAAGTGACATACATGATGCAAGTCGAAGCTCCTTCATCAACAACTGTTCTACAAATATTCTTGTTTTCCCCAATGACTTGTATTTGAAACACGAATTGATGAGGGAGACTTGGAATATGATCTTCCAAGTCAAAGATTATAAAATTCGTATTGTTAGGATCGATTCCACCAATATCCTTTAACAGTGCCTTCCATTGAATTGGACAACTTTGAATGACTTTGAGAGTCGACATCGCAAAAGGTTCTTGTGCAAGATCTTCTACAATATTATAGTTTTGAGCGACACGTGCATGGGGGTTAAATGACGACTTAAGAACAACTCCCTTAGGAGGCATATGGAGAACTATATCTAGACTTGGTTGTTTGAGATGAAGAGGACCGTCATGAGGTGAAGTCGGTGGAGGGGGTTGAACCAATGGAGCCGGTGAATCATCAACTTTCTCTTTAGAAGAAGAATAATCTTTGGCTCAAGCGACTGCAACTTCCTTCTTCTTGGAGACACCAGTACACATAACGACATAATATTTGGTAGAGGGAGAAGGTTGGTCATGAATAAACAATTGGGCCTATTGTTGATAAGTAAAAGGTTGTGACAAAACGACAGGTGTAGGAGGTGTCCCGGTCCCTTGTAGGAACTTATTAACCTCAGCACGTCTCATACAATCTTTCGTATAATGATCCTCACCATAGATAAGACAAGGATAACGAGGTTTTCTCTTTACTTTATCATCAACAGTCTTACTATTGGGTTTATCGGATTGTTGATTGTTAATTTTATCCTATTTATTCTTACCCTTCCCTTTCTTTTTATTTTGATTTTAACCGATAGGTGTAGACTGAATCGTATTAACCTCATAGGTTTTACTAGGAGAGGGAGTCAGAGGAGTAACATTTTGTACAATAGCAGTAGTAGATTTGGGATTGGAATGATTATCTTGTTTGGATTGAGTCTCAGCATGAAAAGTGCCAATCACACCATCAACAACATGAGAAGATACTAGATGCATTAGGGTTTGATTTGTATATGGGCGAGGAGCATCAGGGATCAAGTCATATAGCGTGCTCGTTTGTGAATAAAAGAGATCCAAGTATTGAGCATGACTAATATCCTTCTCTTTAGTGATGACACCAACCATGGAAACATCACAGGAGATAGGACCGAAGTGTGATTTGGTAAACCACTCATCCAATAATTGATCAGGAAGGGAAACTTTGATTAATCGTCATCTCCTCCTCCACTTGTGAATATCATTAGAAATGTGAGTAGAAGAGGATTTTTTAAATGAACTCAAAATTTTGGTTACTGTCTCATATCATATTGGTAATTGGTAATGTGTTAAAAAATACATAGATAAGGTTTTGAAATCATTGAAGAATCCTCGTGGAAATTCGATATACCATTTGGCTGCCAAACCTGTAAGAGTTCGTTGGAAAATACATAATCGAATGGAGTCATCCATCAAGGAGTTGGATGAGCACCAAAAATGAAATGTCATGATGTGATTGTTTGGGTAGTCTCCCAATCGACCGTCAAACTTAGGAATGTTTGATGGTAATTTGGTAGGTATGATCGACCAATAAGGAGAATGCAATATAGGATCATTCAAAATCCTAGACAAAACCGGTAAATCCAAAGTAGCTAGAAACAAAAATTGTCTATTCACTTGAGGAAAATGGTAATTTTAAGGAGGGAATCCCGTAGGTATACAAGTAGGACCATAAGCAATCTGTAAATAGTTAGAGGGTCCTGGAAAATTCGGTGGTGGAGGGTTTTGAGTCAAGTATCCAACATTTGTTGGTTGATTTGGTATGCTACCTTGGAAAGGAGCATTAGAATGAAAAGATTAAACCCAGGTAGGATTTATAGATCCTGGATATGGTTTCCAGGTATTAGGGGGTACAAAAGAATTTAATTGAGGAGTTTCCCCCCCAGGGCGGTTGTTTATTCCCTTGGAAAGGAAAATTCCAAGGTTGAGTTTGTGATCGAGGTATATACTGCCCATAAACCTAGTTATGACCCCCAACTTGGGGTTTCCCCCCAACTTGAGGTTGACCTCCAACAGGAAGTTGAAAACGAGAAGTGACAGAATGACTTGTTCCTCTAATTCGATTTGAGATACTTGGGCTAGGACGATTATATCCTCTAGGTGGAGGTGGAGGAGGAATGTTAGGCCCTCCAGATAGAACTTGGGTAGGTACGGGAACAAAACTGCTAGCAGGGTTATACCCAGGTGGAACAAAACGATTAGGCCCTCCCGATGGAATCTGGGCAGGATTAGCAATAGAAGTATGAAGAGAATTATACCCAGGTGGGAGTGATGGAATTGATCTAGGTGGAAGCGACATTCCAATAGGATCTTGAGTTATAACCATACTTCTTATAGTAACATGTGTAATGTTTGGGACTACAGTAGAGATAGTGAGATGGAAGGGAAGGATTGTATGAGTACCAACCAACAATGAATCAAAAACCGTAACAACATGACTTGTCGTGCAATAAAAATGATCTAAAGGTAGTGTATAAGAAGTGGAAGTCATGTGTGTATGTGATGACATAGGTTTATTTGGGCTCATTCCTAGTTTATCAAAAATATCATGTCCCGAGGAGGTCCTCCAAAAAGAACGTACGGGGATTGAGCTAGGATTAAAAATTCTAGCAGTATGAACCAGAGTTCTAAAATATTCACTCTTAAAGGGTGGATCATCCACACCAGACTCTGTGTAAGATCCAGTAGGTATTCTAGTATAGTATTCAACAACAACGTCTCTCAAAGAGTTTATTTGGAGAAAAAGTGGATCTTGTATAACACTAAATAACAAATTTATAGGAAGTCTTGATTCTACCAATGGAGTAGAACTTCCAATCTCAGAGGACACATCGTTATTGACTACTCCTTTAGGAGAAGGACCCTCTAGTGAATTAGAAAACAAAGGAGCATATTCTTTGGGCACTTCCAGAGGTAACCCTTTCATCTTACGTGAACGGCGAGGGATGATGTTGGCCACAATGAATAAATAATGAAAGAAATATATGGCCAACTAGAGAAACAAACAACACTCCATTAATAAAATTTAGATATCAAGAACGCAAAAAAACCTTCTTATTTCTAAATCACTAGTTGGTGATGAAATCCAACGTTGCAAAATCAAGAGAAGAAGGGGCTGGGATAAAGTGGGTGGAAAAGTTACGTTGACGACCTTCTTAATGGATTTACACCCTGGTGCAATCTCCCACACATAATCATGGGTATACCCTCCAAGGAGCCTGAGTGAGTTTTGAAAACATCGATTCCATGTAATGTGAAGACCTGCCCCTCCACAGTCACCTCGTGAAAGGAATCTAAAGATATAGGCTACTAAGGTTACCAATTATGACAATGATGCATGGGGAAGCATTTGACAGTCTGATCCACACGCAAGGGCAGGGTATCTAAGCCTGGAATTGCCTCGAGAATGTTCGCACAGGATTTTCTTCTCAAGCGACCCCCAATAATATGCGCAATATCTACACTAAGATCAACAAAGTAGGGTGAGTAACCCTGTCATCCCTAATGCGACCTCGTGATTGACCCTTTTGTTAGAAGGGCTTCCCAGGACAAAATGTAGCAAGTGGATTTAAACTTTCCCTATCACAATATACTATTGTGTATTATGATGCTTTGGAGAGTGTGCCTCACAACCTATTCCAAAGCGCTATCCCTAGATAATGTTGGTGTATAAAATTTCTAGAAAATAAAAGTTGCAAGAAATATTTTAAAATTGCGCTGAATTTTAATAGTTGTTGCTTACTCAAAAAGGGAAATGGAGATGAAACTGATGAAGTATTTGACCTTGACCCAACAAAATGCAAAGAGAGATGAGATGCAACATTTTAGTTCGATGAACTCTAATTACATAAGGGAGAACATTTCTCTTTCCAGAATACAAAAAGTTACAAAACACAATTTCTTCAATCTTTGAATGATATTGATGCCAAACAATCAAGGCTACTAAATTCTCCAATTTTCTCTTTTTCAAATATTTGAATGCAAAAATTTCTTGTAAATACTGCTAATAGAAGAACAAACTTCAATCCTTTTCTTTTCAAATAAAAATAGAGATCTAATTCAAAAATAAATACTTGCCCAAGAATATAAATGCATTCATTACACTATTTCCCAAACTAAACTCATAATGCAACAAAAAATGAAAAGTAAGAAAAATTTGTTTGTCTAATGCAAAATCGTTTTCCAACCAATCAACAATCCAAAACTCAAAAGACCAATAAGAAATTATCTAGCAAGCACTCAGGGATGAAGCCTTGAGATTATACCCTTGCAATAAGAAGTGAAATATAAAACTATGAAGCTTATGAAAAATAATCTCAACACTTGAGAAACAATCAAATCCAGGCTAAAATATGCAAACCACGATGCAAATAATCATTCACCAAGACCAAAATTTCACCCCAAGGAGTAATGAAAAATCTGGGCAAGGAGAAAAAAGTTGATTGTCACTCCAAAAATTTCTAAAGGAATCGTCGCAGGTCACAAAAGAGCATAGTGCGACGATCAAGGATCATCGCAGGCAAAGGGAAAAACACAGTGCGATGTCATTGCTCTAGTTTACATAAGCAGGGTGCAACGATGACTGAACATAAGCAAAAAATGGAAAGAGGACAGAGTTTCTCAATGAACTTTTAGGACCAGGGAGTCAATATGGATCACTGAAAGACTCAGAGAATGAAATTTACCAAAAGCAGGCAAGCTAAAAGAAAAAAGGAAGCAAAAACTAAAAGAGGACATTCCCAGTATCGTCTCCAATTTTGTTATTGGAAAAATCGGTAAGTGTGGACACAAACTAATCTCCCTAACTTCAACAAGAATCTATAACAAAACAGGGGAAAATACAAGTTTCTCCTTAGATTTCATTATAATATAAACTAGTTCAGAGAGGGACAAATGGCATACCATTTAAACAACGTTTGATCCTCGCTAGTGTCGTCCTTGCTCCGACTTTGGATTTGTGGGATGGTGAAACTATTAAGAAGAAAAAACCAACAAAGAGAGAGAACAACGATATATATATATTCCAATGAAGTTTATGTATAAGATCAAGGAGTTATACAATAAAAGTAGAGACACCTTTATAGGGAAGAAATGTATTACTACATTATATTGAATGAAAGTGGAGAATACAACCCATGACTTGATGTTTCAAGGTCCCTTCCAATGACCCTTTGATTCAACACAAAAACCTTTGCTCCAATGCTTTTGATGAAGAGCATTCAAAACCTGACTTGGAAAGCTAAAGCAAAGCTATCACAAGTACAATCTTCAACATAATTTTTCAGGCATAAGCCAGCCTAGCCTTTCTCATGAGAGAACCATATTTATATAGGGTGAAAGAGGGATGGATGAGGATATTAGGATGATCCCACTAAATCAGATAAGCGAGTAATATCCAAACCGATTGGATGCCACCTCATCTTCTAGAAGATTCTGTTATAGAACTTTCATGAATTTTATATTTTTCTCTTGTTTGAGGATCATTGAACCCTATGCACATGCAAGGTGCAATGACGCCAAAGTCCAGTTTTGGTGCAACATGCGACGATAAAAAATCATCGCACCCCAAGCATTTAGCAGGGTGTGACGATCTCCTTTGATATGGTTTTTAAGAAAAGAAAGATAATTCAATTTCTCATGGAGAAAGTCTCAGTTTAGTATCTTCAGGGAATATAGAATTGAGTTATGCACATATCGTTAGTTGGTCACAGGGGTGACCAAAATAATGTGTAACAACCACTCCTCGATATACTCCATTAAAGGTGCTATAGTGATTTCATGCTTAGTTTTAATTTCAAAAAAATTATGTTCAAATTCTCTCAGATCCATCTCCAATTGATGCAATGTGTCATGCATTTCATCATTCCTGTTGATATACCGAACTAACCATTTTTCAACTTCTTCTGCAAAAAAGTATACTGTTTCGGTAAATTCATTTTCCCAAGAAATTTTTAATGCATTAAGTTGTCCCATCAAAGTTGTTTTTTCTAAAATAATGGTATCCATCAATAAATTGGGACCATCAAGCTCCTTTGTAAGTTACACAAGTTTAAGAAACAAATCACTTTTTTTTATTTTTCAAAACATCAATCACACACATTAACTTGTTTCATTGAGTAATTTAAATGAATTATTTTATCTTTTCCACGAGCTTCACTTAAGCTTGATAATTTAGCTTAGAACGTACACATAGTTTCTATGTAAAATCCTTCATCATTTTCCACGTCTTTTTCACACATTCCTTGAAATTTTGTATTCTTGATGAAAAGTTATCGATACTTTGAGAAAAGTACTATATTTTTTGAATTATATCAATTCTATTATTTATGGCATCACTAACATATTTTTTTATTACTTGCAATAAACTTGACGAGCCTTTATATTTACCATTGCTTTTTGGGACATTTTCTAACAGAACCACATGTTGGATTGAATTCAAAGGCTCTGGAAACAATGTTCTTGGTATCAAGGAAAATTCTAACTCTTTTGTCCTTTGTTTCATCTATGAATTTTCTTTTTCCATATTATCAATAGATGTATTCAAAGCTTCTCTAGTTGTTTTGTGGAACTGTGAAATTTTTTTTAGTGAAACTCCATCAAAACCAATTGTTGACTTCCATCTTTTCAATGATATTTTATTTTTAGTATTGACTTTTTCCAATAACAATTTCTTAGACTCACAATTATAGTCCATATGGTGCAAAGTAACAAATTCCTCCTTGAATATTTTAGGATCATGGGTAATCATGGCATCAACAATTTGCCTAGTTTCCATTAGTTTTTGTACAGACCAACTAAGTTCTTCAATGATATTTTCTATGTCCATTATTCTCAGACTCTACTAGAATTCAGGCATGCTTAACCCTACTTCTGATGTATTCCTTTTTTCTTTTATCATAATTCTACGCAATATGATATTTTTCAAGATATTTTCTAGGTGGTTCTTTATCACCACCCTCTGACCCTCCAACTGATGTTTTTCTCCTCTCCATATCGTTGGTTATATTCTTTGTTCTTGATGGAATACTTCTTTGGGACATTGCTGTTGAAATAGGGTTTTTATCCCTTGCTTCTGTGCCATGTTGTTTGTGACCTTAATTAGTGGTATTTATTTTTTCCATGTCATTTTAAACATGGTATGGCTCGATTTCATGGAGATCAATATTATCTCGACCACCCTCCTGAAATTGTTCAAATTTAGTGAAATATGAAGAGTACCCAATCAATTCCATGTGTGTAGTGAAATTGTTACAAAGGTCAAAACCCTTAACAAATTTAGCTTCCTTTAAGCCCATTTGGTCATGATGTCCTTCTAGGTCATCAAGGTTGGTTATATGCTTTATAGTAAATTCCCCAATTTTCCATGGTAGTGGTATTGTTGGGAGCCGAACTATTTTTGGAGAAAGATATGTTTTGGGGAAATACCTATTTTTGAAAAGAAATACCTAATTTTGGAATGTGCACAATAGGTGGAAAGAAAGAAACATGCGGAAAAAGAAGGAAAAACAACATGCAGAAGGGAAACAAACGTGGCATGCATGCAGATAGGCCTAACCTTGATAGGGTTAGGGGTTTTGACAAATATTGTAACGACTATAAGCCTATAAAGTAGTATAAATAAGGACCTAGGAGGTCGAGTTTGGGGGATGTCAGTTAAGTATTGAAGGTTAGATGTTTGAGAAGTGATTGATTTTTAATGAGTCTTGTAGAAGAGTGAAATAAGTTAGTTTTGGAGGGTTATGTCATAGGATGAGGATCCTAGTGTGATATAGTCATCCTCACAGAGGGTTCCTACCCTCATTTTGATTGTATTACTGAATATGTAATGCGCACAATGCAAGATTTTGTAGAAGAATAAATAAAAGATCAGAGAATCCATATCTGTGTGGATGTAGCCCTAGGAGGGGGTGAACCACGGTAAAACCTTGTGTTTTATGTGGTTGTTAATGAATTCTTTACTTTTGTGTTGATCATTAGCTTAAGAATGAATGGTTAAAGTAGCTCTATTAGCATGCATGCATAGTTATAAATATGAATGAATCATAGAAGTAGATGAATAATTAACAAGGATAATGCATAAGGAAGAAGGAATCCAACCACAATCCCCACTCATTCCTATACTGAAAACACCAGAGTATTGTTGTCCCCCATAAAATTCATCTCGGGTGAGACTGTGTTGTGCATCCTATGTGTAGAGTTTCCTTATGGTTTACCAGGAGGGCCGAAAGTTTTGTGGCTTTTCTTGGAAACCTTCTTGAGATCAGAACATGGCTCAACCCAAGAAGAAGTTAAAACCAACAAATGCTTTCATTGCTGGTTGGAACTACACAAGATTGAGTGGACAATATCTATGGAAGAAACAAATGAATAATGAAAGTATAAAAGGGAATGTTCAGGCCATGAAATCCAATGAAGGTGGATATTGAAATATGGTTGAAAATAAAGGAACTTGAGTTTTCATAGAAGGACAACATAAACCCTAAGTTAACACTTGCAAATATCTCGACAAATACATTTTTAGCGACTTCCATGAGGTATTTTTCTGTGATTTCTTGCATTTGTTGCAGTAGTGGTTATTGAGGTTAAAGGAAAACCACCCTAAAAATTGAATCAGACATCTAGAGTGAAATCCTATGGAGATCATGTAGTTGCAACAAGTTAATAACAAATTCACGCGCACAATAGATTTTTGGTTAGATAGTATTGTTGCAAGGTTTATCAATGAATTTGCAGTAGATCCCGCAAAGTCCTACACCGCAGTAGAGCATGATTTTCTAAAGAGACCTAGAGGTAGGTACATCATATCATTGTATACTTCAATCAATATTTTATTGTATGACAAGGGTGTGATCACCATGGAATCAAACAACTAAACTTCCATGTGTGCATGGGGCAAGGGGGGGAAGCACTGAGAGGAGGTCGAGAAATGGACAAGGAGATGGATAAGGGAAATAATAAGGAGTCCACAAAACCAATCATTATGGAAGAGGACTAGATAAACAAAATAATGGGAAACTACGGAAAGATGCACAACGAAATACCCTACCAATATAAAATAAATAACAAGAAGAGAACCATAGCCGATGGAGAGGGATTGGAGAGTGATGAAGGAGAGGTAGAGGATCTCTAGGCAGTGGAGCAGATTAAGGAAATCATATGCAAAACATATGAAAGGAAAATAGGAGGTCTAGTTTCAGGAGAAAAAGGCATAACTCAATCCATATCACCGTTAGTGTGGAACCTACAACCCCATGTGCGACTAATACACCAAAAAGAACACCATCATTTAGACAACCAAATTTTAGTGGAAGAATAACAACAGGACATGGATCCAATCAAGGAAAATAAACTGGGTGAGAAAGTTCAAGAAGTAACATTAAATTATCTACACTGCATGGAGGCAGTAGTTCAATATAGTTCAAAATGGGAGGACATGATCCCACAATTAGATTACCAAAATTTCGGGGAGAGGCATCAAAGGACCCTGAAAAGCACTTATTCATTTGTGAGAAGATCTGGAAACAAAATAAGAGAACATATGAGGATACAAAGCTCATGTACTTATCTATCCAACTAAGAGACTGCGCGATAGACTGGTACATGAGCCTGGATGTAAACAATCCACAGGGAGTACCAAACATTATCACAGACGTGAAAAAACTACTGGTAAACAAATTTCAAAATCCAATCTCAGAAGACCAGTACAAGAATGAAATGATTTAAATCAAGAAGAAATTAGGTGAGTTTGTTTGGGAGATTGATCAGAGGTTCAAACATCTGAAAGGTATGTTAAAATATGAAATTACTGACATGCAACATAGGAAATTATTTGTGAACTCACTGTTACCACACTTGTAGTATCCTTTAAAACAATTGAAGTTTCAAACTCAGGAAGAGGCTCTCCAGGAAAACCTACAGCTGGAAGAGAACTAGTATCAGCAGACATATCCATCAATAGAGGATTTGAAGGAGTTTTTGAAGAATCTAACATTTCAACTTAACTAGAATAAGGGAAAAGAGAAAAGAGAAGTTGTTTGGTGTACACTATGCATAACATAAGGACACCATAAGAACTAATGTCCAACTTTTTCACAGTACATGGAAATAGGGGTGCCAAACCCATTTCCAATAGGAGGACCATGGTGTGAGATTTGCATAGATAATTTTAGGGGCTAAATTTCGCAAATGGTATAATTTTCCATGGTTTTCCCAAAACATGATTCGCCAATTTACATTTTTTCTAAAAACGATTCTCCCAAATTCCATAGAATAAAATTATTTTACCTTGAAAATTGCCAAAACTTTATAGAAAGTATATAAAATCCTTAGAAATTTGAATATTTTTACAAAAATATCGCTAAACATTTTACATTTTGCATATTAAGGAATAGTAAGATTAGCCCATGTTTCTACATTTTAATATAAATTTCCATCCTTAAATCATCCCTGGAGATTTGTAAGATGCATGGGAATGATCCATATCATTGTCCAATGATACAAAAGTATAAGACAATACCAAAAAGTTCATATTGCATTTTTTGCAAATCAGTGACTCATGATGATAAGGACTGTAGAATGATGGAGCTAATGAGAGAGAGAACATCAGACACTTATAGAGTGCAATAATAAATGATGACAGGACAAGTTTCACCTCGGTTCAGCTAGGTACCACCACCATACAATAATTGACAACCACACTACAAAAATGCGCAACCACAATACAATAATGCGAAGATACAGTATAACCCGGTGCAGTATAACCAAGTACCCCAATATAATGCACCACGAGGAGATTGAGGTGGATACAGAGGTGGAGGATAAGGAAATGAATGATTTGGACGAGGCAGAGTACTAGTAGTGTGCCACAACTGCCAACAACCAGGACATTATGAAAGGGATTGTCCACTTCCACTAGCGACATGATGTATTTTCGCACATCAAACCATGACACAGAAGATTTTCAAACACTCTTGGGAAATATCCAAGAAAAAAGGAACCAGAACAACTAGAATTTCTAGTGGATTTCTGCAGAAGCCAGGGATGATGGGAGAAACATCAATATAGTCACTCGAGGAGGAGCCAAGACATGAGATTATGTAGTAAAACAAGATCTACCTCAAAACCAATGGGTAAAGAATAATATTGATCCATAGAAGCATTTTGATGTGTGGAAAGAAAATGAAACATTTAAGGAGGTCATACATGAGCTTCTCAAGTAGAATGTTGTGTCTACATCAATTACGCAACAAACTTAGAACCCACCAATGTACGATATGTCATATTCAATGGATCATACCGGTAAAGGACAACCTTTAGAACAAGTAAGTACCATAAATAATTTTTTGCAATACTTTGTTAAGTTATTGAACGATCTATCATCTGTTAAGGTTTTACAAAATCTGATATAAAGAAGAAGGACAAGCAGAGAATTCAGACTGAATGCTAACATTGGGGGTTTCAACATAGAAGATATTATACTAGATTTAGGCTCTGAAGTAAATTTTTTTCCTAAGAATACATGACAGTGTATGGGAGAACTTACATTAGGCTATTCACATGTCTAGTTGAAGCTATCAAATCAACACAGAGTGTTACCAATTGGAAGGCTTAAAGGGGTGACAATAGATTTGGATGGAGTGCGCACTATGGTAGATTTTGAAGTGATAGAGATAGTATATGGAACAACACCTTACCCAACATTACTTGGATTGGACTAGGCATTTTATAATCAGGCTATAATCAACCTGAAGACAAGAAAAATGAATTTTGAATCAGACGAATATAGATTCATTGCACCATTGGATCCTTCAGAACAAGAAAGGTTTGTAGAGGAAAATGTTTTGGATCTCAAAGAAATAAACCAGTTGTACACAACCACTACGTGAGAAGAGGATTATGTCAACCCAACTGCAGACGAGGTACTCAGTTGGAGAATAATTACATCATGCGCTTCTGACTCAGACACAAGTTTGGATAATTGGCAACAACGATTAAATGAAGTTTACACAAGGATATGCACAAGAATAGACTGCGTAGTAAGATGGGTTGGTACATAGATAAGAGAATCTCCCATATTTCATGGGATAAACGAATTAGAGGAATTCTTGACAAAATAAAAAGAGGAAGTGTTAGAAAATCATAGGCTCTTATCCTTATATATTGCACTCAAGGAAACACCTGCAATATCGTGGGGTGTGCACAAATAAACATTTCAAGACTAGTATCATTGTAAATGACTATTGTGCATTGGATTTTGCATAGAACGAGGGAGAAATATAGTGCAAAAGTATGATGGGAAATGAAAACCAATGGAATAATTGGAGAAGTGAAGAACACAATGGAGGATGACACCACCATAGGAATGGACTCAACACTTTATTCATACATTGGAAGGGATCCTAGGGAACTAGTACATAGACCAGGAGATGTGCATAGGAACTACATAATTGACAAGATTACATCAGAATTTTGTAGTAACCTTCTCATTCAAACATGAGAACCCCAACATTGATTCAACACTAAAACTGATAAGGGGAGTGATATCTTTTTATGAACCAGAGGTTGAAATCATAACAAAATATCAACAACAGAATAAACAGACAGTCAAAGAGTTACTCTCATGTTATCATGTCGAAGAAGAAGCACTAGATGAAGATGATCCGCGCAACATTCAGATCATAGAGATTGAAGGAGAGAGAGAGGTGGAAGATCCATATATGGAGTCAAAGGAATTTACTGCACCAATAAAATTTAAGAAAGTCAACATTGGGATGATTTGCAATCCTAAAATGGAAAGTATTGGAGACTATTGGGATGATAAAACATTAGAAAGAATAACAAAGTTATTGCATGAATACAGTGACCTATTTCCAACAACCTTTATAGAGATGAAAGGCATAGCAAGGGAGATAGATGAGATGAATATACCCCTCAAACCTGAGGCTAGACCTGTCAGACAGAGACCTTACAAATTGAATCCAATGTATAAACAGAAAGTGAAAGCATAAATTAACATAATGTTGGAAGCTGGTATTATAGCACCAGTAGAGGAATTTGAATGGATCAGTCCCATGGTAGTCTAGGAAAAGAAGCAAGGAGGGATAAGGAATTGTGTATACTTGTGTAAAATCATTTATGCTTTCTTACATGACCCTTTACATACCCATTTTATAGATGAGGTCTTAGAAAATGTGGGAGGCCAAAAATAATATTCATTCATAGATGGATTCTTAGGTTACCATCGAATCAAAATAGCTCCAGAGGACAGGTATAAGACTACTTTTTCTACAGAATGGGGATCCTACCAATATAAATTCATGCCCTTTGGATTGAAGAATTCACCAACTATCTTTTCAAGGGTAGTCATAATTGCTTTTAAGTAATTTATACATCAGTTTCTAGAAGTATATCTGGATGAATGGATTGTATATAGTCTTTTGAAGGACCATGTAGAAGTGTTAATACTAATGTTGGAAAGATGCAAGAAATGTCATATATGGCTAAACATCAAGAAATGAATTTTTGGTAGACCTTTTGTGATATTTTTGGGACATATAGTGTGTAAACAAGGTTTACTAGTTGACCCTACTAAGATTGTAGTCATTGTGAATTTACCACCACCAAATTCAGTGCGTCAGTTAAGAGAAACACTGGTACACACATGATACTACATGAAGTTTATAAAGGGGTATGCACATATTACTGCACCAATGGAAAAAATGTTAAAGAAGGACATCGGATTTTAGGGGAATGAGGACTGTCAGCAAGGATTGGATACTAAAATGGTTCTTCCCTCAAATATCTATTCAACAAACTAGTGTTGGGGGGCAGGATCCGTATATGGATTTTATTATTCCCAGAATTTGATTTTGAACTGATAATAAAACCAGGGAATATGAATGCAGAACCTGATCACCTCTCAAGGGTAACAAATGGAGAAGAACCTACTAACTTGGAATACAACTTCCCCAATGCACATTTATTTTCAGTACAATTAGTTGATGAATACTTCACTGATATTATTGAATACTTAAGGATAGGAGTTGTGCCACAGGAATTTAGCATTGCGCAGAAGAAAAACCTGGTAGTTAGAGTTGCAGACTATCAACTCATTGTAGGTCATTTATACAAGATGAGCGCATATAGAATTTTGAGAAGGTGTGTACTGGAACATGAATGGCCCAAGGTTTTAGCAGAATCTGATCAAGGTATAGTTGGAGGACACTATGCAGGACAAAATATCACACAGAAGGTATTACGCTCAGGACTATGGTGGCCAACAATTCATAAATATGCCAAGGAATATTACCAGAACTGTGATGTCTATCAGAGGGTTGGAAAACCCAACAGAAGGGATGAGATGCCCCTAAGGCCAAAAGTAACTCTGTAGGCATTTGAAAAATGGACAATATATTTTTTTAGACCTATTAATCCACCAACAAAAAGGTCAAGAGAATGATATATCATTACTGCGACTAAATACTTAACAATATGGGCAGAAGCAGCATCGGTCAAAGATTGTATCGCAGAGACAAAAAAACACTTCTTATTTGAGCAAGTGATCACAAGATTTGGTTGTCCTAGGATTTTGATGAGTGATCAAGGAACTCATTTTATTAATAATACCATAAGGGCTATGACTGAGGAGTTTGAAGTCTATCACTTCAAACTAATGCATGGAAAAAGTGAAAAACAATTATGACGTGTGCGTGATGCCACCAAATTCCCAGATTTGGACAAGGAATCCTACCTAGAAAACACAACAGAAATTGGAACCCTGGGAAAACCAATAATGGAGCCCGCATAGTGGATAATAGGGCTTTACAACTCCTGGGTAATGAACCTCCTAGACATATCTCACTTCAAGCGTAAAAATGTTGGGCTTTACATAAAAAAATTTCTAGCTCGGGTACATGGAGGCATCCTTTGTATAGATAGGTCGATACAGCTTGATGTGGAATTGATCGCAACGATTACAGAATTACCTACTGTAGATGCATAGCCAGAGGATTACTTGGACAACAAGGCATGCGAGAAGAAGATCGTTGAGCTGGTAAAAGCACAATTTGGCACCAGTAGGGGAAACATGGGCATTGTGTTCATAGATATAAATGACAATGTGACAAGTTTTCCTAGAAATCTCATGGATTTCAAGTTGATGATGAAGTGAAGGAAATAAGAGGATGAAACAAGATTCATCGAAGTAGCCACGCAGTGCGGTAAGGGAGTAATGTTTAGTTGGGAGTCTTACCTTTTGAACCAATTTTTTATTGACTGCAGAGATGCGCAAGATAATGGAACAAAGTTCCATTATTCTTGGCTCATCATTCTTATAGCTTTGGTAGGATGGTAGGAGCCAAATTTTTCATCCTTTCTGGATAGGAAAGGAAATTTCCATGTGACCAGATATGAGTCCCTATGGCAAGCCAAGGACAATATAAATCAGCAGGAAAATAACACAGTATTTGCGATGCTTCTAGAAGAGATACAACAAAACACATCTAATGTGTGGCACATTCATGTGGAAGTGGTCGATGAAATGGAAGGGATAGCCAGGTTCAAGGCATAGAGGCACCACATGTGGATCTAGGCCACAAGGGATCCAAATAAGTAATGGATGAAGATGCAATATTGCATCACAAGGGAAGATATTGAATGGATAATCAAATACTAGCTAGCATAGTGGAAGATGCTAGTAGAAAAACCAACAACAAATATAGTCGTGACACAATACACCAAGCCCAAGAAAATGGTTGAAGCAGGTCCATCGGCAAAAATAAACAACACAAATGATAACACTAGGAAGGTTGCAACACACACTCAAGAGTTGGGAAGTAGTGCAATGCCAAAAAGACCAATGAGGACAACAATAGTGACTAGGAAAGACAATCAATAGGATTCCAAAAAGGGGGACACATATTAGGATGGCAAGGAAAGGGTACAGGTCATAACAAGTGGGGTGCATCCATCACAGAAAAAAAGGAAGACAATGCAGGTAGAGGAGGCGTGCAAAAAGAGGAAGTATACCAAAGAAGACCCAGTCATCACCTTGACAGAGGATGATACTGAGTTCATCTTAGAAAAGGTCCAAGACAGGGGAGAAGAGGTGGTCCACGTTGAATAGGAACAAATAGAAGAGATCATGGCCAAACTCACAGAAGTCCATGAAACTATACAACAATTACAAAGTCATGCAGTACCACAGGCCACAACGCAAAAACATGAATAGACACAGTGAATCACTACGCAAAAATAAGGATATGAGACAATTTAGCTAGTAGTGAAAGGTAGGGATACATTCATAGTCACATGACAAATGGTTAGAATGGATCAAGAGATTGCGCATAAACTGATGGGATAAATTGACCAATTTGAGGTAGTCATGGCGCATATATCCACCAAGGCACTATATGGACTCCAGGCTAGTATAATGCAATAAGTACAATCCAGATCCTGCATGGATGCCACTAACATGGAGGTGGGTAGGGGAAGTCCCAGAACTGTTTGACAAAACTATGCAGATTTGGACCCTTTTGGAAGAGGATGAAAAGTCCAGCAATGGGACCAACAAAAAGAGAAAATCAATGCTGCCATACAAGAGTTAAAGCAATGACAGAAAACCATGAGAATTACAGAGTGCTTGAAGGGAACCCAGGAAATGAAGACTCTGGAGTCAGAGTTAAAGACAATGTAGATGAATAAGAAAGAAAGATAATCCCAGTTGGAGCCCCTCCAAGAACAAGAAACACAAATGATTGTGCATCTGGAGGAAGAGAAGATAAGCATGGAACAAGCACATTTAGAGAGTGCAACATTACTACAGGAATATATAAAAATGGAGATAGTCGAGGCACTAACAGACAAAGTTTTGCAGGTGAAGGAAAAAGGAAAGGAATTAGTAGAGAAATTCTACAGCTTGGAAAAGGATATCTAGGGAGCACACACCCCCTGAGTGGCTCGGGACGAGCCACATGTCAATGTCGGAGGCCTTTTGGGATCAGACCTATTTTGGGAAGAAAGTATATTTTGGGCGCACGCCTATTTTTTGACAAAGATTTGTTTTGGGGAAAGACCTATTTTTGGAAAGAAATACCTAATTTTGGAGCACACGCAACAGGTCGAAAGAAAGAAGCATGCAGAAAAAGAAGGAAAATAAGCATGCAGAAAAAGAAAGAAAAGCAACATGCATAAGAAAAAGAAATGTGGCACACGGGCAGGCAATCCTAACCTTGATAGGGTTAGGGTTTTTGACAAATATTGTAACAACTATAAGCCTATAAAGTAGTATAAATAAGGACCTAGGAGGTCGAGGTTGGGGGATGTCAGTAAGTATTGAGAGTTATATGGTTGGGAAGCGATTGATTTTTAATGAGTCTTGTAGAAGAGTCAAATAATTTAGTTTTGGACGGTTAGGTCATAGGATAAGTAGCCTGGTGTGAAATAGTCAGCCTCATAGAGGGTTCCTACCCTCATTTTGAATGTATTATTGAATATGTAATGTGCGTAGTGCAATATTTTGTAGCAAAATAAATAAAAGAGAAGAGAAGTCGGATCTTTGTGGGTGTATCCCTAGGAGGGGGTGAACCACGGTAAAACCTTGTGTTCTATGTGATTGTTAATGAATTCTTTACTTTTATGTTGATCATTAGCTTAATAATGAATGGTTAAAGTAGCTCTATCAATATGCATGCATAGGTATAAAGATGAATGAATCATAGAAGTAGATGAATAATTAAAAAGGATAATGCATAAGGAAGAAGGAAGCCAACCATAATCACCACTCATTCCTAGACTGCAAACACATGAGTATTGAAGTCCCCCATAAAAGCTATCTCAGATGAGACTACACTGTGCATCCTGTGTACAACGTTGCCTTCTGGTTTACCAGGAGGGCCAATAGTTTTGAGGATTTTGTTGGAAACCTGCTTGAGATCAAAACATGGGTCAGCCCAAGAAGAAGTTAAAACCAACATGTATGAATTGTTTTTTCCTCTTATCATAGAATAAATTGCCCCAAGTCTTGTAGTGCCTACACATTTCCTCAACAAAGAGTCTATCTGATACATAGAACATGATAAGAAAAGGATTTTCTTCACTACCAAATAACCTGATAATAGTAAATTCTTTAGAAGTTTCATAAACCCCTTTCCCATAGAGAAATGTGGCTTCTTCAAGAGATAGTCTTGATGTATTATGACCGAAAAACAACTTTATAAATATGAAATGAAATTGTTATGGATTTTGTAAAAATTGTATTAAGCTTATGTCTTTACAAAACCGAGTACCATGCATAAACTGGTTCTAACTTAAAATAAACATTATTTTCCATTATAAATTCTTCAAATGTGTGGCCATAAGTGATGGAGGATATGAGGTAAGAATTCATATAAAACTTCTGGGTCATTTTAAAGTTATTCAATTGGAAATAAATTTCACGTGAAATGAGATAACCCCAATGTATAATGATTTTTTCATGCAAATCATAATACAGGGCATATATAACATTTCTTGGTATAAAAATAGTATATTCCAAACCAATAATGCGGGTGAACAACCATGCAAATTCTATGTATGGGAATTTTAATGAAGTTACCTCAATCCTGGAAGCACCAGGGTTACTTATTGGGTACTCCAAATAATTTCTTAGAAACCTCTTCCCTCCTTTATGATTCTTAATAAATTTGTCGGTCTCTTCATTTTTGAATCATAAGGTAGGTGTAGGAAGTCATAACATTATGGAGAATTCCAAAGGATATAGAGAGATGGGTTGATGTCCCTGCAATTGGATTATTCGTTTCTTAGATTTTAACTTGTCTATGCACCATTGAACAATTTCTTTGAAGTCTTTCATTTCCATAAGACAACCTGCTAATGTTATTCTTGAGGTCCAAATTAAGTTGTTTTTTTCTCGATCGGAGGAAGCGTCTTGTAGATATTGTATGTTCTAGAAAACTGAAACTCTTGTTCCTCATGCCCAAGTGTGTTTAGTGTATCTCTACAATACAATTCTTTTTTCTTACTTGACATTCTTTTTCTGCTTTTGACAAATGGTGGTGCTACTTTCGATATTTATAGCTAGACATATTTGCTTTTACTTAATTTCAACACATATTGTCCTGATAGTTCAATCAATCATAAATCTTTATTTTAATATTGTCGGCTTACATGAGTTTTGAATTTATTTCAATATTTAACAAATGTTTTGTGAATTTAGTAAGGACATTATGCTTACACAAGTGGCAATTGATATGATAGGGAAAACAAATGTAATGGGAAGTGGCGATGTGATGTTATGGCAGATGAAAAATGTTAAGTATGAGAATTTAAAATGAGTAATGGGAAGTGCAAATTGTATAACAAAGGACTGCAGACCTACATACATATGAACGCAAATATGAAGAAAAGTGACAAAGTCCACACAAAAAATAGAAATATAGATAAGTATTGGAACTAGTCATTTTGCAGATTGAATAAGCAAAAGGTGCATTTTGGAGAATGCGGGAGTTCGGACCTATGGACTTGTGACTTCATACATGTGGACATGCGAACTTGCAAACCTAGGGACTAGAAAACTTTTCTAGTATGGTAAGTGTTTAAAAAGTGAAAAAGGTTGAATTTGGGAAACTAAAAAGTGAGAAGTGCATTTTTGGGAACATGGGGTTGTGTACAAGCGTACCTGGAGACTCAAGAAAGTTGACAGATGATATGTGGTTGTGCATCTCTATTTTATAAAAAATACCAACTATGAAAAATGTGAAAAGTGGATTATAGAGAATGCAAAAGTAAGTGATGTAAAATGTAGAACATGGGACTGTGGACCTACAGACATGAGAATCCAATACTTTTTATACCCCCAATCCATGTTACTTGAAAAATGTCTAAGTGTTGAAAAAGAGAAAAAATGAATAAAGGAAAACAAGCAAACGATAAGATAGGGAAATCCTATGCATGGTTAAATGAAACAAAAATTGATCATGAACGTATATCAACATCTATATCCAACTGTGGGACAATGACCCCCTACAAGTTCTTGATAAACCAAAATATTTTTCCATTGGGCCACAAGGAGACAAACAAAATAAGAAAGGCAAATGCAAAAATATACACAAAAAGTACTAGGAATGACTATGTACAAATTTTGGCTAAGGAGTGGTGTTGGAACAGGGGCAGACCCAGGGTTCAATGCTTCAACATCGCACAAAAAAAAACCTAATTACCAACCCTTTTTCAAACACCTGCAAAGCAAGAAAAGTCTCACCCTAGGTAGAAGCAGAGGGGATCACAGGACTCAGGTGTTTGTAACCAAGATGGGACACAGATCTGTGATAATAACATTTCACAGAGTATTCTAGCAACACTTAGAAGGTGGCATGCATTAATTCATTAGATTTATTAACATCACAGAACAAACCCTAATATAGATTGGCGCAGTAACAATAAATATTAAACACTTCAATCATTTAGCACATAGCACTTAGTTAAATCTAACATTCATTCATTCTTAACACAACTAAGCACTAAGCATCAACAGATCTATATAATATACATAATAAGAAAAACACTGAGAAGATTAATAACATAACCAACAAAGCACAAAGAAAACCAAAGACACAAGATATATGTGGTTCACCCCAGCGTGGGCTACGTCCACCAACTGCTTCATCTTATTTATTATTCTTTAATCTCTTACATTCATCTGCTCCTGTGCACTAAGCCACAGAGCCAAGCTTTGCACCAGAAAGGAGATCTTCGCACTACACACCAGATCCTCCTTCCCAAAACTAGGTCAAGGCACAAATCCAACTTATCTATTGAGAACAGATCCTTACATACACATTATGTTGCACTAAGCAACCAAAAACTACTTGCACTTAGCTACCAAGACTTCGCTCTTAAATTTCTTAGCTACTTCTAACTTACAATCTTACTTATTTATACTTTTACAATTCTTTACAAAAAGGCCTAAATGTGGGAGAACCCATGGGCTGACATCCCTTAACCCATTACAAAAACCCTAAGGAACCCCTTGTTGGGTCCACATAGCCCACAAAATAAGTGAGATCCGTGATCTCAGCTCCACCTGGGTGCTCCATCTTCGACCAACCTGTCGAAGTACAAAAGTAGTCCAAACCTGACCAAGTTTTCCTCAAAACTTGGTCGAGGGCCAACAGGCCCCCAACACTCACCTGTGACTCATCCCGAGTCACTCAGGTCTAGTCAATTCCACTTCGAAGGCCTCGATATTCTCTCGAGCTGCCTCGACTTATTGCTTCACCTGAGATTCCCGCTCACTGAGCTCTTGGATCATTTTCTTTGTAACAGGCCCTTCCAGGCATTGTTGTGTTGTCGCAACCACTTGGTCCAATTGCGAGCCTTGTCCTTCAATTTCTTCAAACACCTTGCAGGCTTCATCCTGCACAGGTTGTATTTTCTGCGTGACTTCCATTACCCTGCCCTAGATGGTAGTAATATGTTGTTGTACCATGCATTTTTCTTGGGACCTATTCATTCTTTCAGATATGGTGAGCAACTTCATCTGTGCCTGCATGGAGAAGGCTTACTGATGCGCCTCCTATAATTGTGCTTCCAGTGTTCTTAGCTCTGGATTTTCTGCGAGGCATTCACAAGTCTGCACGGTTCTATCGCTCATATGTTTACATTATGAGGTGAGGGATCTGATCCTTACTACTATATTCTTAGTGGCTTCCTCCCTCTTTTCACGCACCTCCTGTGGGGTGCTCAGTACAACTTGGATATCCAACTCCGTTATCCTTGCTTGAAGCTGTTGGATGACCTCAATGAGATTTTCCACTTGAACCTCAACTGAATATTCTTTCTCCTGTGCCAAGCCTGGCATGGAGTGACATGTTGTATTCACTACTTCTTTGACCGTATCTCGTTCTGCAAGCAGCTACTCATTTTCTCTCTGTAGCTTCGCTTTTTCCTCCTGGAGCATCGCCCGAAACTCTTCTTTCTCATTTTCATAGGCATTTACACAGTATCGTGCTACTCGTAATTTCTCTAATACTTCCTCTTTCTCTTGTTTCAAGGCTTTTGTAGCCTTCTACCTCTCTTCTTGGACTTTCTGAATTCGAGCCTCTGTCGCATATGTAAGTCTTCTTAATTGGGTCGGTTCATCCCCCAATTTTGTAATCTGTGACGAGGAAGGCACAGTGGGTACTACATAGACCAATTGAATAGCTTGTTTTATTTCCTTTAGTTCCTTCTCGACACTTTCATACATATCCTCTTTCTACACTTCATATCTCTGCAAGATATCCTTGGAATCATCCTCTATAACTCCACGGACCAAGGTGATGTCGTCCTCCGTGAGCGTGGCCTTTAACGGGGGCTTACTAGCGCACATCTTCTTTCTTTTCGAAGGTTTCTATGGAGAAACCCTTCTCTTCTGTGGTGTTACTGTTTCAGTAAGGGGATATTTCGACAATGTATCTTTTCCTTCTCCTTTCTTTTCTCCTTCATCCCCTCCTCCTTGTCCATTTTCTTCATCTCCTGCTCCTAGCGAGCCAGATCCATTTTATTCAGAGGCATTGTCCTCCTCATCAGTCTCTATATTCTGGACTTCCTCCTTTTTCTTCTTCTTATTTTTCCCACTAGAGTGTTTGAAATTCTTGACATGAGTGACTTGGGGGCTTCCTATGATGTCAGTGTCAGAGAGTTCTGCATTAGAAATAGGTACAAATAACTCCTCCAGACACTCCTTCGTGATCGACTCCATGTATTCACCTGTCAACTTGTAATATGACTATAACTCTTCCTTTCTCTCAACTCTGCGCGTAGTGATATAGATAAAATGCCAATCTTCATGGAACTTGGCTATCGGTCTGTACTGGTGTTGTGTGCATGGTGTCATGTGTGGAAATTCTTCAATGGAAACCTTCTATTGTTGATAATACACATGGAACACAACGTTCGATTGCCATTTCTTAGACATGTCATTGGTATTCCACAAGGTATAAAACATAGAGGCCAACAACTCTAATGGTTCAATCTCCGGAAAGGTGGCTCCTTTAGGAATTTTTCAAGAGACAAATGCAATCAATACGATCAACCAGCTAAAGTGGAATTCGTATCCCTAATCTTGAGCTTTGCGACAGTCCTTCTAGAGTTCATTGACGAGGTAACTCACCCAATTCATCTACATGCCCTCCACACATTTTCCTGCAAGTTCCACCACGAACCCAGTGACCTATGTGTGGTGATTCTTTCTTACAATCTTTCCTTCTATGAGTTGGCAAGCGAGGCACACTGCTCCATCCTAGATAGAGGCTACCTTGTAGCCTCGCTTTCCCTTTTCGACTTCATCGTAAGCCTCCTTGATGCGTTGTGCCAAGGAGCAGTCTGAGGCCTTCCTTGGATAAACTTTATAAGGTTCAAGTCCCTTCATCCTTAATCCTATAATAAAGTGGAACAACGTCAGATCCATAGTAATCCTCCATTCAAGACATAATTATCCGTCATGATAGCACAACAAGAGGATTTTAACGCAAGCGTTAAACTTCTGGTGATGGCCAAAATGGGGAATCTTCATCACATTTAGCATAGTGGATTGCACGAGCTCCTTAATCCATGGCTAGGAGACCAGGAGAGGATTTTTCCCAGTTGTCTTTTTTAAGTATCGGTGGGGTGCGAGGATATCATAGTTCTTTCTTTCACTGAGATTAAAGTCAATGTTCTTTAGTAGTGGGATCTGTCCTAACTGAATCCCAACTACACGTATTCCTTTCTGGATATACGCGGTGATAAGGGTGTACTCATAGTCTCATGGGATGATGTCACGGTTAACCATGCCAGCAAAAGGTGGTATATAGTCTGGTAAGATTGACGGGATCTGCTTCGCATTAGCCAGTTCGTTGTGATTCTTACTTCGTTGCTCAGTCGTGGGGTTGACACGGCCTGAACGTCGTCCAATCAAAGGGGAAGCCTACAGTCCCTTGGTAAATGACACCTGTACTCCTTCAAACATAGCTCTATCAGCCATGAACTTCTTAAGAACCTCCTCGACGAACTTCTCTAATTCAGTAGGTTCGCTTGACATTCTCACTGTTAAACAGGAAGGTCGGGGTAGGAGAATGAATAAGTGAGGTAGACAAATGGACAAAGATGTCTAGTTTCTGATAACACATATCGACACACAATCAATTCTCTGTTGGTTAATTTAATAATGGGTGGTAAAAAGTGGTCTCGACGTAGCGTCTGATGGGTTAAATAAGAGGGGCCTCATAACGGATTCTTCCAACATGCAGGAATGCTTCCATCAATGAAATTTTTTTCATTATTGCGTGGTCTCAACATCCCAAAAGTGGTCCATCCGCCCATAAATTTGTTTCCTAGCCATTCTGGAGCGTCTTTATGATGTTTGAGGCACCTCCAATGGTCATATAGCTTCACCAGGGAGAAGTCCCATTCTGCATGGTCCTGTTGTTCCGACGAGGTTCAAATCCTGCGAACCTGCCTCCTGAGAGGTTCCAGTCTGTGAAGTCTTCCATATGTTCTCTATAGCTTCCTGTAGCTTTTCTAACTTGGATTTCCTTTTACTAAGATTCCTTTCCTTCTTTCCTATGATATGATTTTCTCTAACTGTTTTTGAATTCCTCTTTCCATTCTTATTCTTATCCTCTCTTAGCGTAGAGACTTCGCACTACTGATGTTCTCTTGAAGGGTTCGAATTTAATATCCATTCTCTTATTAATTATACAGTGGTTATTCTTCTTTCTTGCATGGATAGGTCCTTGAAACCTTCTTGCGTTCTTTCAACCTTGACAGATAATTCTCTTTCTTTCTGTCGCTTCGTCTTATCTTCTCATTCTTTTATTAGTCATTCTATTTTTCTAGCTATGAAATCCCTTGGTTCTTTCTTTTTATTTTATGTAGCTTCTTCCTCTACTTTCCTTCTGATCTGATCCTTCTCAATCCAAGTCTTTCCTAACAAAAGTGGGAAAGGGGCATTTTTGTCAACAAACTCAATGACTTCAAATTCCTCTTCAGTTGATGTTCCATGAATAATAATAGGTACTTTAGTAACTCTTCCACATAAGATTATCATATTTCCCTTAAACAATCCTATCCTTCCCAATCAAGGTACCACAATAGGCTTTCCCAAAATTTCCCAAGTATCTTTTGTCATAATATTCACTGGTGTTTCCTCATCCAAGACACAGTCTATGTCGAAGTCTTATATTCTTGTACTTATGCATTGTTTTACTTTCAGGATCTCTGGTAAGCTGACATATTTGTAATCATTCATTGTTTCTTTCAATTGTGATAACATAATATGAGCTTCTTTCTCTTTATGATTCTCTAACATGCTCTTAGTCACTTGACTTTCTTCATAGTTTTCTTGTCTCATGTTCATCCTTTCAACTTTAGCAATCATCCTTGGACAATCCTCAACCTCATGACCAACAACTTTACAACAAATACAAATAGGACCTATGCCAGGGAATTCCTTAGTAAGGTGTCCTAGTCTTCTGTAGTTATAACATATTTTCAATCCTCTTTTTCTTTCATACGTTCCCCAACCTCTTCTGTACTTTGCAGTAGGATCACAGTGTTGGACCTGCAATCTACAAAAATTCTTTCTAGGTTCCTGCATCCACTTATTAGTCAACAAATTCTTTCTATGCATAGGAAAAACATGTCTTTCTTAATTTCTATTAGCTTTGCTTAGATCAACTATTTCTTCCAACTGTGCCCTAGCTTTCATACTAGGATAGAATCTATTAAACATACCTAAATTCATGATTTTGAA
The DNA here is from genome assembly GCA_000966675.3 of Picea glauca. NCBI lineage: Eukaryota > Viridiplantae > Streptophyta > Pinopsida > Pinales > Pinaceae > Picea > Picea glauca. The sequence goes on along the minus strand of JZKD02S1790717.1, from coordinate 109,159 downwards.
ACAAAATGTTTCACTTATCTTACTCTTATCAAAGCACAGAGCTTTACCTCTTTTAAGATCTTACCTCTTTTCTTCAAATCATGCTTCTTTCCTAGCACAGAGCTTCACAATTCAAGTAGAGTATTGCACACTACAAAAACATATCTACACATAGAGCTTATATTTTCTTTACTTCAGTTCCCAGCAATCGCAGTTTCAAGTCTCGGAAACAGAACCATTTGTTGGCACATGGGAAGACCCAGGGTTCAATGCTTCAACAACGCACCAACAAAACCCTAACTACCAGGCATTTCAGCAACACCTGCGAAGCAGGCGAAGTCTCACCCGAGGTATAATCAGGGGGGGTTACAGGACTCAGGTGTCTATAACCAAGATGGGACACATATCTGTGATAATAATACTTTGTAGAGTATTATAGCAACACTTAGAAGGTGGAATGCATTAATTCATTAGCTTTATTAACATCACAGAACAAACCCTAAGACAGATCGGTGCAATAATAGTAAAGATTAAAGACTTCAATCATTTATCACATAGCACTGAGTTATATCTAACATTGATTCATTCTTAACACAACTAAGCACTAAGCATCAACATATCTATCTAATATACATAATAAGAAAATCACTGAGCAGATTCATAACATAACCAACAAAACACAAAGCAAACCAAATACACAAGATATACGTGGTTCACCCTAGCGTGGGGCTACGTCCACCAACTGCTTCGTCTTCTTTATTATTCTTCAATCACTTACATTCATCCACTCCTGTGCACTAATACATAGAGCCAAGATTCGCACCAGACAGGAGATATGTACACTATGCACAAGATCGTCCTTCCCAAAACTAGGTCAAGGCACAGAGCTAACTTCTCGATTGAGCACAGAGCCTTACTTACACATTCTGCTGCACTAAGAAACCAAAAACTACTTACACTTATCTACCAAGACTTCACTCTTACATTGCTTAGCTACTTCTATCTTACAATCTTACTTATTTATACTTTTGCAATTCCTTACAAAAATGCCTAACCATGGGAGAACCCATGGGCCGACATCCCTTAACCCATTACAAAAACCCTAAGGAACCCCTTGTTGGGTCCACATAGCCTGCAAAATAAGTGAGATCCACGATCTCAACTCTGCCTAGGTGATCCATCTTCGACCAGCCTGTCAAAGTCCAAAAGTGGTATAAACTTGACCAAGGATTCCTCAAAACTTGGTCGAGGTCCAACAAGTGGTCAACAAAAAAAGTTTTTTAGATGTTTCCCATTGACAAGGAACGATTGAATTATTCCCTTCTTATCCTTGAGCAAGTATGAATTATAACCAATTACAGTTTCAATTTGATATGGACCAGTCCAAAGAGATTCAAATTTGTTATGGAATGATGGTTTTTCTTTCTCTTTGTTCCATAACAAAACTAATTGATCCTTTTGGAAATCCTTCAAAGTCGCACTTTTATCAAAATATTTCTTGACCACTTCTTGTCTTTTACTTATTGTCAACATTTCTTGTTCCCTATGTTGTTCTAGTTGCAGGAGTTCATTATATCTTCTTTTTATTGGTGATTGTTCTTATTTTCCCTCACAATCTAATATCAGTGTCAAAGCATTCAATTCAACTTGCAAAGGTAATATTATTTCCATCCCATATACCAAAGCATACAGAGAATTCCCTTTACTATTTTTTGTAGTTAGACAACTTGCCCATAGTGCATCTATCAACTTATTATGCCAATTCTTGTGGTTATGCTCAAAAGTTTTCTTGATGATTTGAATAAACATTTTGTTCGTTTATTCTTCTAATCTGTTTACCTAAGGGTAATATTTGGATGTTTTCCCTAAGATTATTCCATATTCACCATAGAATTTTGTGAATTTTGATCCACTAAAAATTGATCCATTATCTGTTATAAAATTTTCTTGTACGCCAAATCTCGACACAAAATTTTCTTTCAAGAAATGAATTAATTGTTGTGAATATACATTTGTTGAAGCCAAGACTTGCCATTTTGTAAAATAGTCAATTGATGTGATAATATATGAATGGAATTTTCTATATTTAGGATTTATTGAACCAATCACATCTAAACCCCATTGAGAAAATGGTTTCTCCACCATGGTTTTTTGTAGTGGAATTGAAACTCTTTTCATTTTTCCTAAGAACATTTGACAAGGAATACATCTATGAACAAATTCATAAGAATCCTTGAACATGGTTGGCCAATAAAAAATAGCTCGAATGATTTTGTGGGCTGTTATAACTAGTGAAAAATGTCCTCCACAAACCCCATTGTGAAATTCTCGAATCACTTCCTTAGATTTTAAATGATCCATACATCTTAATAATACACCATCAAAATTTCATATGAACAATAATCTAGATACTAGAACATAATGATTTGTTTTTATTTTCAAATTTCTTCTTTCTTTTAAGGACATTTGGAGAGAAAATTGACCATATTTTAAATAAAATATTATATCTTTATACCATTCAAAATTCTCCAAGGTTGTTCTTGGGACTATAAAACCAAATCCATTGGGAGGAGGAATGCTTAAATCTTCAATCCCTGTCATGAATTTACACAAACGATGAACTTTGATAGCCTTTAAAGGTTTTATTTCCAAGTCATTTTCTTGAATTTTAGCCAACCAATTTTCCCATCTTCCTTCCCTAAGTTTTTTATTCAAGATCATATTGACTGGTGAATGAGGAACATAATAACTAGGATGAGTTGAAAGAATTCATGTCCTGAAATGAGCAATCACATTGACTAGAGAAAGTGTTTGTTATTCAATGATTGAATAATTCAACTCATAATCATGTAATTTCTTTCTCACTAAATCTAACGGGATCTTTTATTGCTTCTTATTTTTCTGAGGAAGTATAGAAGAAATGGTTTCTTCTAAGGAAAAACAATACAATATAAATTCTTTCTCAAAATCATGACTAACAAGCATAGGGGTTGTTGTAATGGATTTCTTTACTTTTGTGAAAGCCTTTTCTATTTATGATGTCCATTCAAACTTTTGATATTTCTTTAGAAACTTTTTTATAGGCTTAACAATGGTATCATAATTGGGAACAAATCTTCGAATAAAATGTATCTTCCTGAAGTAAGATTGCATTCCCTTTTTTGATGTGGGAGGATTGAGGTCATTTATTTCTTTGATTATGTCCAGGTCAATATACACTCCTTATTTACTTACAACATGTCCTAGAAACTTTCCTTCTACTATAGAAAACAAACACTTTTTAGGATCCAAAAATACTCCATACATTCTACATATTTCAAAAATCTCTTTGAGATTTCCAATATGTATTGCTCATTTTGGTAATCAACAATGAATTTTCCAATGAAGTCTTTGAAAGCGTGATCCATCATTCTATGGAATGTGGCACCTGCATTTTTCAATTTGAATGGAATTATGACATAAGAGTTTATCCCTCATGGTGTTATAAATTTTTTTTTTGGTCTATGTTCTTCTTCCACAAAGACTTGGTTGTACCCTGAAAACCCATCCAACATAGACATTGATGCGGATCTTGTAAATTTTTGAAGAAGAATTTCCATATTAGGTGATGGGTAATTATCTTGTATGTTGACTTGGTTAATATCCCTAAAATCAACACACAATAGGATCTCACATTTTTTCTTCCTTACCACTACTAGATTTGAAAGCCGATATGAATGTCTAATAGGAGAAATTATACCAACTTTTATTAATTTTTCCATTTCTATCTTTACTAGAGGATTTATCTTGGGATTTATTACTCTCAAATTTTGTTTGAATGGGTTGGATCCTTATTTCAAAGGTATAGGAATATTTATTTATCATATTAGTTCAAATCATCATATATCCATGAAAATACATATTGAAAATCTTTAAAAGGCTAGGTAAATTGATCAATATATTCTTTGGTGTAGCTGGAACCCAAGTTTATAAAATTTATTGACTGAGAAGTACCATTTTTTATCTTTTGTGTTTCTTGGACCTCTGTAACAAAGGGTTCTTCCAGCCATTTTGAAATTTTTGTTTGGTCATCTCTCCCAAAGAGAAATTCCAAACTGATATACTTTATTTAATAAAGTTTATGATTTTGCTCATGGGATTCTCCCTGTAAGTTATGATATTATACTGGATCAACTTCAGTTATGGGATCATCATCTATAAGGAAATTTACAACATGCTCATCGTTTTCAAAAACTTATAAATATTCTTGATTATCTGGAATTGATGGTTGAAAAATAGTCTTCACATGTGATCTAAAATTGAAGAAGACTTGAAACTTGAATAAATATTGCAAGTTAAATGTTATGTGTTTTAAAGCAACCGGATCAATTTGCAACACATAATAAAGGATTACTTATGTAAAATACACATAGACAGTAGCATAAAACATTGAACATCAGACATAAACACAACAACTTGATAAAGGAGTTCACCTCACTCTGGGCTACATCTCCTAGTCCATCTTCCAATGGATCATTATTATTAAATTGATCAAAGTGCTCAAAAACATGCCTTACAATGCTCAAAATGACAAACTGACTACTCCAATGGCTCCGCAACGTCCCAAAACCCCTGTCTGGGCTCTTTCGGCACCTAAAACGGTCGAAAAATGAAGAAGATGGCCTCCTTGAAGTCTCCCCTTCAACTTTGTTGCCTTTGGTTCTACAAATCGCACCCTTGTGCTTCAAACCTGGCACACACGCTCATTTAAGCGTAAAAACTTGGCACCGGGCCCAACCGCGCCAACGATGCAAACCGTAGGACGGTTAGGGCGCCTCCAGCCCCCAACCGCCTCGGAATTCGGTCATATTTCCCATGCGACCTTGGGCTGGGCGCAAAAGTGGTTAAACCGTGCAAACTGTGTAACGGTGTAACCCGCGCTTCCAACTCGGGGTCATATGGTAACCATGGGCCAAGTTATAAAACGCGCGTGCAATTATACATTGACATAATCGTTCAATATATATATGGAATAAACTTTGGGTTCCTGCATTTTAAATCCGCTCCATATTACAATGTGTTATATGTCAAATAAACTATGGGTCGGGGCTTAGCCCCGATCCGACCCCCCTCCAAACTTAACATAAAACAATGTTAAATATTTAAATTGACATAAACCTAACAAGGTTCATGCGGCGCCATATTGGTTAGCGGAGGTTTGGTCAAGTCTTTAGCAATGGGGGAGGTCCATGGGTCGAACCCCGCGGACTCCCATAGAACTTTTACACAGAACCATACAATAGGGGGGACACGTGGCACCCATGCATTGGGCCACGTGTCTCCTTATTATTTGCTATGAATCGGACACGTGTCAACACTCGATTGGTCAATCACAAACAATTAACAATGCGCCACGTCTTCCCCTACCACGTCATCATGATGGTACGGCCCTCCACGTGGCCGTACGGACTATACGGACAAGTACAGTCAGTATCCCAAATTTTTGCCTGTTTGGCTTGGCGGACAGATCGCGATATCTCCTCCATACGGACTCCATTTTCAAAAGTAAATATACCGCCAGAATCAGGAAGACGAGACGGACGCAATGGCACTGTTTTCGTCGCATTCTGAGCACTTTGAAAATTGAGCAAATTTTGATCCCCTGATCACACCTCCCCATTGGGAAGCTTTTGGATCTCCAAAATACTATCTCAGTCTATGTGAAGATGAGGGTATAGTTCCCTCACCCTTCCAACCTCAATCCACTTGGCCTTTCTTGGATTCATCCCCTTAAGACCAACTCGCAAATACTCCACATTTCCTCGTTTCGAAGTTCGCATCCTTCTGTCAAGTATGGTGTCCTCCTGCAGTTCTGTTAGATACTCTGGCGAAAAATCATCTATGGAAGGAATCCAAACATGCTCTCCTTGATCATTGATCAACGGAGGCTCATACAACTTCAAATTCTCAACATTAACAACTGCATACATCTGCATATATGGAGGCAAATCTAAACGAAAAGCATTGTTA